>RCHF01000244.1:0-20577 GCA_003987895.1 Neonothopanus nambi
CCTCTCCCCTTCCTGCTTCCTGCTTCCTCCATCGTTCTCCGTGTTCCTACTGTCCGAGTCGGGCCTCACTTGAATCTCGATCACCAATTCCTCACCACTCGAGTCTAGAGCCGTGGCAAGACACCATCCTGTCGGATTGAGAGGGTCACAAACTTAAGAGATTCAGAACGGAAGCAAGCCTGAAGCAAGCTATGTATATTCGAGACGGCAGAATGTTAGCAGACGGCAAGTTGATGGTAATTACTGGAGTGGCCGGTACACGGCCGGCGAGAGTGCCCGGCAGTAGAAACCCCAGAAGGCACTTCGAGGCGGGGTTTCCGAAGAAGCCCCGGGTTTCTTCGGGAAAGGGGGTTCCTCAATAGATTTATCCTCTAAACTGGATTAATTTACAAGGTATCGGAGCTTTGTCTACATGTTCCTGTCCCTTTTAAAGTTAATTTCCTTCTTAATCCATACTTTTATCCTCAGAATAATCGCTGTGGCTAGCAACTGAAGCGCTTGGACCCACAAGTGGTCCGATTATCGTTATTCCTGTTTCAGCTCGACTGTTCCTTGTCACCTTCTTTCGTTTCCTTTATGGACGTTTCTTCTCCTCACGGATCGTTCTCCTCGACGTGATTGCAGTCACTCATGACCGCAGTTGTCTTGTCATTCTAAGAATCCAACTCGCCGTCACTGACCTACTGATATTCCTGCCAAAGTTCAAGAGTGACGTTGGTTTCGACTCCACGCTATCCTAATTCTCGAGAATCGAGCACATTTCCTTGCATTTCGTTGCAGTAGAACTGCTGTACCCACGGACCAATCGTGTTCAAGTTCATTGGACGGTTCTCTATCAGACTGTACTTCCGAAATCGACCTTTTTATGGTGTACGACCGTCCATTCAGTCGCGTCGTCCGTTGCGGCCCACTGACAGGAGCCATTACAAACGTTTCACATACAGATTTCCATGATTTTAAACCTTCGAAGACGAGGCAACTTCTTTTCTGTCTTTCATTGATAGTAGCTCCATTCCCCATCTGCCAGGAGGGTCCCAGTCGTATGTGACCTTCTCCCCAACATAGAATTCCGCTCTCGTCTGGGCTCCTCCTCTCTTAAATCTCACATCTTGAATTACACCGATCAACGGTCCTTCTCCTCTATTCGCGTTACTCATCATAGAATTCCGGATAGCATCCACTGGCAGTCCAATAACATATTTGCATACTCTCTACTTAGGACGTTCAATTCAGAGGCAGCATCAGTGATCGCCTGAACTTCCTTTCGACGACTTTCCAGAGTTATTTCGATCAGAAAGCCAATTCCAGCTAGATTAACACGCGGCGAACTCATCGAAGTCGCAGATACTTGAAAATGAACACCCCCAACCTGGAACGAAATCACTTGCTCATAAAAATGAATATCCCCAACCTGGAACAAAATCACTTGGTCACAAACACGACATAATGACCAGGAATAACTTCGATTGCGAGATCCTTAGACATTCGACTGCGCGTTATCCACTGTAGTTGCAGATTTAAGAAACAAGATCAGTGTTCAAGCAATCGAAGGCGACGACAACCATAAACAAGACACCAGAGCGATTTATGGAGATTTGGGGTATTATCACTGCAACCTACACTGTCCGTCGTCAACATCCGTCATAGGGCGGAGATGAAGGTCTAGACACGCTTGAACAGACTTACTCTCCGTCGTCAACATCCATCACGGTGGCGGAGATGAAGGTCTCGACAAGCTTAATCAGGCTTTCATCGACTGTCAAGCGGATATGGTGTATAACAACAGACCACGAAAACAGAGCGGAAATCTACGGACACAAGTTCGAATCCTTTATTTCATTCCGAATTCGCGATATGCAACTCCCTGAAAACACCTCCAATATATAACCAGTAACAATTCCGTAACGTTTTCTTGCCATAAATAAACTACCGTATACCCTGATATCCGTCTTGTTCTTTATCGTACAACTTTTCAATGCCAACTAATCACAAGTTATTTAGGCACAACACCATTATCCCGCGTTGTCCTCAAATCGACTGCAATACCAGATCAGCATGATACCTGGGATAAAATTTATACTAAAGTTCAATGCACCGTCTCGTCTTCATGGCGATATATTTCGCAGTCAGCTCGGTCGCGTCGACAGGGTGTCCATTAGAATCCTCCAACACCACGAACGCCTCAACGGAGCAACCGCATGATTCGTTCACTAACGGATCCGTCAGCGCACCCGATCTTAACACAGAATACCGGTTATGAGCTGGATCGTCTCCGGCCAACTGAAATCGGGTTAAATTCGCGTTGTGGGTACAGCTGAGGTACCGTGAAAACCGGAGGCTATAGGTTATGTTATCCCACTCATTGTCCGTGAACCTGTCGACCACGACCCCAATCAAGGTCGTGATGGCCAGGTCAGGTAATAATAAAACGACCTTCAAGACATTGCTCTGTTCGACCTTTGAAATACCGAGATCAACATCTGGCCGTCAGATAAGGATCCACTGTCAAACATACATCGGATACCTCTTCTCTCCGCGCCCTTCTCTCCAGAGTTCCAATAAATTCCGAGAAAAATCGCTGGCTCATCAGGTCATCAGAGCGGAAGAGTATTTTCACTATCCTCCTGGAGATGGCTCGCTTCAGTAGTTCGATCGGTCGATCAATGTACTCTGCATCCTCGTTAGAGAACGGACAGACAGTTCTACGCAGTCGGAACATATTATCAGTATGCTTATATATCGTACAAAACAAAATAAAAAATTACACGGCACTTACTGTCTGAGGTAGCGTACTACGTGCTCGCGGTCCTCAAACATGATGGAACGGGGGGTACCACCAGCTTCGATAGCTACTCCAACGAGAGGATAACGCCACCATACTCCGCCATGCGGACGGTGACACACACCTAAACACGGTGTCTCCGGCGGCTCGCCGATATCCGCGCCAAAAACCATCACACATTGAGGATGGTCGTAGCCATCTAGCTCGTAACGTATAAAGACATAGTTTTTTAATATACCCCCAACGGCACGAAGATACGGAAGCGTCAGCACAGTATTCAGGACCATTTGATACAGGTCGAAACCGCTGTTCGCGAGGTTAAACACAGCTGGTAAACAATACCGCACCGGCGAGGAGGGTAGCAACACCAAGACATCCTGACAAGTCGAGAATGGCTACAGCCACCATCTCAGAACACCGGTGTACTGTAAACAGCGGAATATTAAGACACACTCACCGGTAGCGGAGTAGTCTGTACTGCCTGGCTTATGGCCGGAAACTCCTCAGCAGTCACGAAAGTCGAAGTTGAAGCAGCCATCACGCAAGAAAGATACGAACCACGTATAGCATGAACACGTCTTCTTATAAACAGACTTCGGAGCGAAAGGATCATCTGGACGTCCTCACGTCACTGACTCTTTTGAGCGACAGTATCATCTCAACGTCCTCATGGTACCGACTGTTTAGAAGATATTTGACTTTTTTATGTGGAAGGAAAGACCAAACGAAATAACACCTTCGCAGATCTATAGATCTTCGCGGCCAATATGGCTATCACCGAACGCCAACCTTTACAGTTGCGAATATGTAAGCGGAGATTGATGAAGGGATAGAAGATGCTTTCTTCCAAAATAAGACAACCTACGTCTCCTGTCACACGATACACAGAAAGAAAGGACTTGCCACCCCCCCCCCCCACACCGAGTTCCTTCCAGTTCCTTCCTCTTATCGCCCTCCCCAACCTGATCCTTTTTGAGAAAAAAAAACGCAACTATATCCAAACGAGAATATAACCACCGCATCAACTGATCTACCAATACATTAAATCATGGAGGAGAAGGAGGAGAACTGGCATTGAGTCCCACTCAGAAACGGCCGAGGTCCGTGCTATATGCATCCCGTCACAGATATGCCGCGGATACTAGTCTCAAGTATTATTGTAATCGGTTACACTAACCTTATCGTCTTCCAATACTCGGCATCGACACGAAACCACACTTTGCAACATTTCTACTGAGAAGCCTGGTGATACGTGTCCAATGTTGCTACCTACATTTCACGTCCTTCCTATATACTGCGAATATCATAAACGATCATCGCTATCTGATTATGGGAAAGTTCAATCACAAAATCATCCTAAAGGACTCGAAATATATATCATGGACTAAAACAACCTCCGTTGACCATACAGGATAAGACCACAATCAGCAATAAACCAACGGCTACAAGTCAATACTATTGGCTAAGCTTATAATATCAACGAGTAATATAACATCTAGGCGCCACGGTGACTCCAGATGATATTATCTTTCGTTCGAGAGTAGCCAGAATACGCAGTCGAACGATCAACTCTTCTCTTTATCAATTCCACAATACTGGACGGTACTACGCGAAGAACCTCAACATACCAACTGCCAGCAACGAAAGACGTTTATCGACAACCAGCACTGTGCGGATCTTTACTTCACAAAAGAAAACATAATTTGTCTCGAACAAAGCTGAAGACGGATATGAATCGAATACAAATACACGTGAGAGGTCCTACCTCAAAATGTCATACATCCAAGAGCCCAGAATTTTGAATACGAACACGCACGCTGTGGCGCATCTGTAGCTGATGAATCAATGCTTCACACGGCTGCATACTATCACCCCAGATACCAGAGACAACTGAACGCCGAGGCACCACAACCGTCACATATGTCCATGCTCCACCGCTCGCTCGACGAAAACCCAGCTCAACCTGCAAAACACCGTCTAATTTCAAGCTCACGATCGCACCAGGATGCAAAATAGATTACTAACCTTCGTGCAACCTTTGAAGTAAAGTAATAGACCACTCAGATAAACAAACGCAACAGAACCTCCATAAGTACCAGGCAAATAGGGCCGCGTAGGACGGGATTCGGCCAGAAGAGAGGATCCGACGTCAACGAGTCCACTCAGTAGTTCACGGGTACGACTGGCTGCTCTTTCCACGCAATCTAAGGATTCAGGACGTACCCTATCAGGAAAAAATGATCAATTTATTAGCACCATTCCGACGAAACGAAGCGACTTTCACCTGAAGACATAGTCTAGCCCGACATTGCTTCTCCGATGCAGATAAACGCTCTTATTTAACACTCCAGGTATGCCTTCGACCGATAACAGGACATCGTGATGGGCCAGCCTCTTCCGAAAAGATTCGGCTACACACAATGAGCCGCCAACTCGTCCCATCCGTCCATAAGAACGCAGCCGATCTTCATCAAATTTCACACAAACATATACGGAGACGATCGGAGTGCCTTTAACGACCGACAAAAGAATCTAGAGAACCACAAAAGAACACTGAAAAGCAGAGGATGACAATTCTCCAACACTAGCTTACCTCACTGATATGCCGATAGGAGGTCAAGAAACCAAGTAAAGTCTGAGCCAACAACATTACTGTCGTTCCATCCACGGACCGCAACCATTCCTGTTCCTCCCCAGTTTTAACCATCCATCTAATAACAGACCATACTCGAATCTGAACAGCAGTTCGGTTCCGCGAATTACAATACTGCACACAGTCATGAACTCGCAGTACTACCGACGGTCTTGAAGAGAGGAAGGGCGTTACATAAAGAATCGTATCACATTAGAAGCAGAAGACATACACAAGCAACTCTCCCCTAACAAGGGTGCCCGATATGACGCCGACATCCGGAAAGTAAAGGGGACTGTGTCGAGTGCACTTGATAGCAACAGACTGGCAATATAGCGATTCCCACCTCCACCCAGGAGAACGTGGGATGATATAGCTTATCATCCACTCTCCGCATACATCGTGATCCCAGGAATGTCCCAAAATGTCGTGTCCGCCTTCCGAACCCACGTCGTCTGCCCGGCCGTAAGCAATATTAAACGGAACAGGCTCCAACCAAGTTGCTCGGTCGCCCACTGCTCGAGTAACGTCAAATTCCGAATAGTCTCGGCAAACCACAGCCGGACTAGGATCACGCTCGAATACGATTCCGTCTAATTTCAACTCTTCCTGGACCAAATAGAACGTGTCCATCTGGGCCGCTCGTAATCGATCCACTGAGAAGAGAATCGAGGTCCTTTCCACAAAGGTCGAGTAGGGATACAGTGAAAAAATATATTTATCCGTCATGAAATTCATCAAACAAGCTGTACGATCCAGGAGGAAAACAATGAGCATCCAAATAAAAGTGAAAATAATAGAATAGCAAATCGACATACAGGACGCGCTCTCAAGAACGACCCGCATAGGCGGACCAGAACATCCGGAGACATCAATCTCACAGTCACCGCGCCTAAAAGAAAATGTTTCCACCACAGCCGTACAATCCGGATGGATGGCTCCAGCTCGAACGGCAAGGTCTTCAGCTTCCCGTGTCACAGCGGAGTTGAAGACAGTATCGAGCTCGGACGAGATGCATCCTTGCAACTGAAAGACATATCCCACTTCTGCCAAGAAAGAAATAACCTGCCTACATTCGACCAGTTCACAAACCAGCTCCAATCTCCTACAAGTGGAGTCCGTCCGCTCCAGATAATGCAGCAACCGCGAACCCGTTACTAGACAACCCGTTTCCGATTGGATCGCACGAAAACGAGAATATTCACCGGTCGACAGAAAGGGCGCCAAGAAATGACCGTAACTATAAGCACGAGTTTTGAATCTAGAAACGCAGCTAAAGGCCGTTTTGCAGAGGAGCGACACCGTCAGTAGCTCTTGAGGATTCATATCCCGAAGGACAAAATCAGCCAAATCGTGGAACAGAGAAACCAGAACCCTTTGATGATTCCGAACAGATCTTTTATAGGTCGTGAGTGCAATGCTACTGAACAAGTGCAATCGCCTTACAGACAATCTAAAATCGAGAACGGTTCAGTTTAGACAGACGACGTCGCAATCGTACAAAAGATGGTCAACACACCTTCAAGCAAACAAGACATAGCAGCGTTGGTCGGAGAACAATCCCTCATTCAACACCACATTCAACATAATTCTATTATATACCGGGGCTGGAGTCTGCTAGAACATCAAGTCCGTGAGAAGCGTTGTTATCACTTTTTCGAATTTTTTTTTAATTTTATCGCCATATGGTTACCTCTTTTACACTGGCTGCTCTTCCACTTCGAACCCGTCGCGCCGACGTGTCACTACTGTTACGTTGTTAATATGACCGCTACAATACAGTACCAGATAAGTCGACATTTCGCTGTTTATACCTACCTTGCCATAATAGGTACACTGCTGATAGCCAAGTCTTCGAGACTGAAGTGTAAGACAGTTATCCACAACAATAGAACTGCAATACGCAAGTGGAAATTACTCATACCAATCACTGATTCCCACCACTTGCTCCACGTGTTGGCGCTGACGTGCTGATCATGACTTATGATGAGGTCACGAATATACGAACGACAGTTCTACCGCCATTCTCGCCGATATCAAATTCTGAAAGGCTGAAGACAATACTACACACACTTAACTTGTACGTGATAAAGGAATAAGGGAAACATTCAGCATTATTGCTGCATATCGTTTACAAGCAAGTGGGAAAACGAAGCTCAAGAGCAAAAAAAATCTTTCTTCACAACAAAGGAGATATCTTTACGAGACATCAGAAACAAAAAAAGAAAGTGAAGAACATGAAAGAACTGTAATAAGTAGTAGGTTTAAATGGTGCCAGTACCTCTCCGTTGCGCCCTTGAATCTATTTACACGACTACGTAACTACCGACAAAGAATGGACTACAACAATTAATATACAACATGACAAAGCGATACATACTTATTTTAGATACAATACTTAACTGAAATCTAATTCAAGACTGAGCCTCTGCTATACTGTCATCGACCAGAGAAAAATCGACTCCACGAAGATCAGACGAACAAAGACAACAGTTAACTGTCAATATGACATAAGCAACTCAGTCATCTCCATGCCACAGAAGACCTACAGGAAACGTATTGCAAGCTCACGATAAACTGCAGGGTATCATAAGTATTGGTCATACGAACACCTGTCCGTTCTCCTCTTGCCCACATGAATAGACTCACCGAGACCGGTCATTCGAGAATCGCCTCAAGTGAAGCCGACTGAAACGAAATGAAGCGGCGGAGCGAAGCCAGACATTCATGGAAACATACGACAAAGTTCCTGGTGAAGGCCATCATAGAAGAAGGCGGTGACTAGGAGGGGATGGAAGATTCATCTAAGAAACTCAGTCGAAGCCTCGAGACCCGCTTATTTCCGACTCCATTCACATTCAACTTGACATATCCGATAAAGCCTACTGTTTACGCGTTTATGACGCACCCGACACGAAAATCAATTCCGAGTAAACAATCAAAATATAACAGGTCCCCACAGTCAATGCATCTCGAAGTCGTCTTACTCAAATAGGTGGCTTCAAAGAAAAAAAAATATGGAAGTGCGATTGAATACGGAAATCACAGAACCATGGAGAGTCACAAGAGGAACGTCCACGAGGATACCTACGTCCCTACTTTCCGCTGCTGCCAAAAAAAGGGATACCTATCACATCCAACCGAAATAACCACATTGACTTCTGTATGACCTGACCACTCTCCTACAGGTAACGAAACGATAGTACAGTTCGTCGACAGCTACTACTCATCCTCTGACTACTAGTCATAATTCCAGTGAAAAATCGCAGTATCACATGCCGGACCGAGATGCAATTATCTCTGGCGGATTTACGATCGACAGACCAGGAACCATTGCATACCAGCAACAGAAAGCCGCCGAATTAGAGAACCAAGCGCAGAGTCCGTCACACTCTGTATCTGACGCGCTCGTAACGGACATCGAAGAGAGAGACGCTAACAACATTCCAACAGGTATGAACCCTAGTTGACTCGAATATCCTTCCAGCCTTCATCACGATACATCCTCAGGTATCGATTTCCCACTCGTCTTTTGGACACCTCACGACCCCAAACCAGTTGTCTGGTATGAAGCAAGTCGTGTCATTCCTACCGACTTACCGTTCGTCGCCGAAGACTGTTTACCGCGGTTCGACAGGCAAAGCGTGAGTCAATCTCCGACCCGTGAATAGTTAAAGATCTCACATCTGCATCCACAACATGATTGAATCGGTCACCTTTTCTTTCATCTTCAACCAATAGCCCGCGACCTTAGACCTATACCGTCTACGAGTTACGAAACCTCTCAAAGAGGCTCATTGGTTCACATTCGAATACAAACTCGAGGTCAAAGAAGGTACCACCATTCCAATATGGTATTCCGCGAGCCCTATCCGAGATCGAACCGTACTGAGGAGTACTCTGCAACAACGACTGTTCTGCAAAGAGGTTGTACGACGACGTGTCTTACATTTACCGCAAATACATTCCGTTCACGACTATCCTACACATCCGCACGTCCCGATTACAATTCCATGTCCACAGCAATGCTACGAACGTCTCCGCTCACTTCCACTATCACGTACCACTACGAACTCCGAAAAAGTGGAGTGGACGAGAAGATACGTTTTCGATCGCGCTGACCCTATGACAGCAGGCCATTGGCAGAAGGAAAAGCAAATTTTGTTGGCCTGCCATCGCCTGCTTTCGAAAGCAATCAGGTATATAGCCGAATTCTACATCATCAGGGATCTCGTCGAACCGTTTCAAACCGAGTTCTTCGATCTCGACCAAGGCTGGTTCGAAGATGACAGAGCACATCCTCTTCTGAACGCCTCGGAGAAACGATGGCTATGGGCGGCCTCGGTCATTGCACGTCAAAACCATGAGGACGCCCTTTCTGATATCATACACGCCACCGTTTTCAGCAACGCCTATAACTGTCCCGAAATTAAATATCTCACAGACCACTTCATACCTACCTTGCCGGATCCTTTACCTCTCACTTGTCGCTTTTCCTATTTTGATTATGCACGTTTGAAGGGTACATACATCCCTCAACACCCCATCGACTCTCTTCCATCAAATGGTCAAAATCTTACTCGAAAACCAGTTGAACTAGAAGCAGACTACGATGGATATCCCTTTCCACCCGGACATCGACTCCCGAATACCAGAGAATGGAATGCTCTACATCAAGGTGCGCTTGGAAAGTACGGAACTGCGATCCAAGCATGGCAGGACCAGAAAGAAGCAGGTCGTCGTTTAGCTGCTGTACCAACAACCGAGACCGACAAGGATTGCCTATAGCTGAAAATGCCGCTGAAATCATACCACGGAACTACATGTACCTTCTTGTTACTTCTTGACTATTCTTTGCTCTCCCATGTAACAAACCAACCTCTTTGTCTTCGACATGCTGCTGTGGTATTCCTCCACCATCATACGGACACACAGAAGCTACTCTAACTCCTCGCAGCTAACTTAATGACCGCACTCAGATCAAACGGAGAATACATATAGTAGGATTAGTCTCTCGCAGTCCGAGCAGGCCGGGAAAGCCACCTGCACAAAAAGTGGCGATCTCTTGTAATATCGATACACGCCTCAGCAACCATTAAATCACACAAACTCATCGAGACTTCTGTATTTGTTTCAGTACTTGGACCCGAGCTGTTCAATATACCTGCCTATCTACCTACGTACCTACCCGAAGCACTCTTCAGTTTACTCTTACTCATTACCAGATTGTACTGTTCTTGGACTTGTTTGCCATTTGCTAACAGAATATTGACTGCCTCGAATCCATACCTCTCGTATTTGAACAAACAACTCGCTCGAATTAATACCGATTCCACCGACACCTTCTCCGCCAACTCAGCGACCTACCCAAGGCATTCCGGGCCCAGTCGCGGCCACTTCTTTATAGACAGAATGAATGGCCGGCGGTCAATTCCACTCCGAAATCACCGCGTGCCTGATCATCGGCAGACTATCTAAACGGTAACCGAGACCCGGGACCGACAATTGCCACAAACAAGTCAAGAGCTGTACGCCACTAATGATGTATCACCTCCACGCACCTTCAATACTCGACAGCGAGCTATCGCGAACTTTCTCCTCCACCGCTGCTACGATCCTACTGCGGACAACATGGAGTCGTTTCGATCCTCCTTCATTCGGATTCCGGGGACTTTCCTATTCCGAGTCGATGATCCTCGCCAGTCAAGAATCTCAAGGTAATGTACCGGCCCAACTCGCTCAGAAAGAGTTACAGACCACTCAACCACATACATAAAAGTAGCCTCTTCTCCTACAAACCCCTCGAACGCTACACATCAACGCCTGAAAGACACTCGTCTATCAAATCCTTCACCACGTGTCTCCGACGCAGCCGGTCTGCCTATCCAGAATCCAGATATCTCAACCTCTCGACAAACACCTACCTCAACTATGTTGCTACTCGCACGTTTACCCGAAATATACCTCATGAGCTCATAAAGTTAACATGTTCGCGCCTTACCATCACTCGTGTTTGCCATGTGCCGCTACAATGTCCCGCACTAGAATTCAGAGAATCAAGACACGTACTTCACCATACGACTGACAACGATCGAACAGCCACCAACGTTTCGATCGACAGAAACACTGCTTTGCTTACTACTCAGTTGCCTTGTACGTTTCTACTCTCCGTTTGAAACCTAGCAGGACTAGAGCGACACGTGGTCTACTGAGATTTACCTCACCTTCGTGTACGATGTTGCAACGAAGGAGCTCACCATCCCGTCCACCTTCTCGTTTCCAAAATGGTGACACCTTCTAAAGAGGTAGCAGACGTGTTCTAACATCTGTTCACAGAGCCTCCAGCAAAAACTGAGTCAGTCCGCATAGTTTCGACGATAACGACGGCAGCTTTCTCCACCGCAACCGGATCGTTCATTGTCAGTCTTTGATAGTATCCACTGCCGATCTCTCAAACCATGCGTAAAAGTACGTAATATCCCTGCTAACTTTCGAAACGACTCTTAATCCCTTGCTTACTCGTCAGATGCGATCGTTAAGGACAGACCACTTATCGGACCGGACATCTGAAGCAGACGGATTAGTCTCCTCGTTGAGAGCTTTAACATCGGCACAGAAGACACCTCTCCATCTGTTGCATCTATATTTCCACCGTTTACTTTGCTATTGCAACGTGTATAGAGTCTACGTCAACACGACTCTCCATCGCCTTCCACCTAGACAGACCAGACATGTCACGGCATCCTACCGAGGTAAACAAGGACGCGTCTTCAGGGACAGAACGTATTATACGCCTCATTTCTATACCAGAATCTCTTTCACCCCTCTCAGCAAACGAAAATCATAACCCCTATCGTCCGTGATATACACCTTCCTCAACGCCGCGTCATAACACGTCTCAAGATTGTTCCCCATGATGCACACAGCCACTTCTCGAACTTGCAGTCCATCGATCCTCTATTCGTAAACTTTAAAAAAAAAAAGAAAAAGAAAGACCCATATGCACTCCATTCCTTCCCTCTTCATACTTTGAGCAGCTTCCCATACTGCTCACGATCTCCTTCTCGATCAACTTCTTGACTAACCTTTTTTTATTTTGTATCCATTCCCGAGTACCCCTTTAGACCGTTTTCTCGCACCGCCGACTCAGATCGTATCACCGATTCAGTAATACGGCGACTATGCACGCCCCCGTGATACTCTCAAATCCTTTCCTGAAACCTTTTTCCCGGGAATGAAGACGTATGTAATCACTCCACACCGGGACGCTTCCCAGAAGCGAACGCTCAGCTTCCTGGACCCAACCCGGTCACCCTACCGACCCCATGCAATCCTCTTTCATTCAACTACTGGCATGCTCGTAAATCCGACTACGAACCGCAATTGCTTCCACCATCGACCTTTACATTCTACTATACTAAAAGGACGCTCATAATTTTCTCCAATCGTCGTATCTCTCATGAGCATCTCAGACACGGTGCACATGTTCCACTTTTCCCACGCATCAGATCCCGAACTTCGTGCGCTTAAACCCGTCGGCATTACATCACTATCAAAATCATACAACATAACACAGACCGGTCCAAAACATGAAAGCACGACTGACAATTCACTACCCCAGGGCCTTTCTTTCTTATCTGGGAAAGTGTAATGGAAAGATAATAAAAAAGAAAATGAATTTTAGAAAAAATATTAATAGTTTTTCTGTAATAAAATTAATACTATCCAGGTGAGAAAATGAACTCTTTCTGGCATGGGAAAGTATAAATATTTCCCAGGAAAAAGTATAAAAATTTTTCTCTAGATTTTTTAAAAATTTCAGCTGAGAAACAAAATGCCCGATGTCACCCACTTTTTTGGTCTCGAGTGGCACATGCATAAAACCTGTTTTTGGACCATCTAGAGTGGTTTAGGCTTGTGCCACTCAAGACAAAAAAAGTGGGTGACATCAGGCATTTTGTTTCTCAGCTGAAATTTTTAAAAAATCTAGAGAAAAATTTTTTTCATTTTTTGTGCAAAATTTTTATACTTTTTCCTGGGAAATATTTATACTTTCCCATGCCAGAAAGAGTTCATTTTCTCACCTGGATAGTATTAATTTTATTACAGAAAAACTATTAATATATTTTCTAAAATTCATTTTCTTTTTTATCATCTTTCTGTCACACTTTCCCAGATGAGAAAGAAAGGCCCTGGGGTAGTGATGGTTGGTGTCTGAAACAGAGTAGAGGTCGATGGATACGATGATAAGCAGGAATAACCAGACCGAACAATTAATAAAAACCGCGGTCCGGTTGTACTCGGCAACTATCACTCCCGGTAAACGGCAACCATCACGAAACCGGTGACCCGGTGTGGCCTGGCTGTGTCTCGAAACAAACAAAAAGTGGGGGCTTCGGATTTTCTCGCCCAGGTGCACCCACCTCGCCACGAAGGCGTGTTGCTGTCGAGCAGGCACTCATTGCCTGATCCAGGACCGACACTATTGCTCGCTCGGCCGCATCCTCATATGTCGAGCGTCGTTTCAAGTGGCACAGTCCCTTCCACTTGCAAAGGGACTGCTGTCGATCAGACACTCATTGTCTGATCCAGGTTCTGCCCGAACGGCGTCTCGAACAGGCTCGAAGACTCTTTCAAATGCTGTTTTGCTATTTGCTCAGGTGGAAAATACGGCCTAGCTAAGTCTGTATCCTGTTTTCTTCACCTTTTTTTGTTCTCCCAACTGTCTGCATGCAGAACCTTCCTTCTACCTCCTAAGTCTCACACACTCTCTCCTCCCAACATTCCTGATTCGGTGAGGACATGCGTTCCTTCCACCCTGAGTCAGTTTTTTTCTCCTCTCAGCATTACTTAATGACTTTACCTTTTGAAGTACTCGTACAGGCCTTTCGCGTCGTCGTTGCTACAACTCCTCGGTTCTCCACCTGAAATCCTGATGGCGATGAACGGTATGCGCCAGAATATTGTTCGAGAGCAGGTGTTGGACTTGCACTCCCTCGACTCGAAGGCGCCGCGTTCAAAACTGAATACCTTGTAAGTTCTTTGGTCTACTTTGACGGTTGCTGGTGCCTCTGTGTTGTAAAGGCTAAACCTTCTTGGACAGACTTCGTATCTGTGCTCCGGCCAGATTATCTCCTTCTCTTCCTGTATGGTGTTCGAGTGACGCGGTTTCAATGCTGACTGCCTTATCGTGTTCCTGACATCCTCCCATTTGGCTTCCGTGTCCGTTCTAATGATTAACGGCACCTTGAACGCTTTCCTGTGGCCTGGAAAGAATATGAGGACAGTCATGAGTCGCTCATTTGCCTGTCTTCTGGTAAGCCTCTGTCTTTTTCTTTTCAGCCGTTCAACTCACCTCCAGAGGTATGCTTCTCAGATTCGCGACGTGGATTTCCATCACTGTGTTGATCGTTCTTGCACGGTCCTCTTCCGAGAGCGACCCCAGTTCCCTCGCCCCTACGTTCAGAACTACAACGTTCTTCAGCGTCATGCGTGTCTGCGAGTTTCGCAAGCTTTACCTGAGTGGCATGGCTGCCGGTGCGTGCACGATCTCCTGTTTTAGTTGTTAATTCGCACTGACCCTTTACAGTTAGGAAAAACCCACTCTCGCAGAATCCGCGTCACTTTAGCACCGTCTTCAAGCGTCGGGTCTACTGGTAAATCCTCTTCGTCGGTTATCACGGCGATGGTTTCCCCGCTCCAGTAGCGTGTCCCCTCGTCTCTGAGGCAGCCGTGTGCGCAGTGTTGCAGATGGACTGTGCCTGTTGCTCCGTATATTCGCGCAACTCGGGCTATTCCCTCTTTCGTCACAAATTCTTCCTTTATACAACCCGCCATCTCTGTTTTCGTATATGGGTTCTCCTGGATAGAGGCCTGAATGTTCGTCAACGGGTTTCCCTCCTGCTTCAATGGAAGGAATATGAGGAACGGTGTCCAGACGTGTCTCCCCAAGAACACCACTTTTACGATCGGGATGTTCTCCCCCTGTTCATTTTGTCAGGAATGCTTCACTCTTTTGCCTGTGGCACGCACCTCCTTGTTAGCTTTCCTGATACGCGCTCCTATCGACCTCAGGTTTTCCCGTGTCAGCCCACGGTTGGGCATGAGTTCGTCGTTTCTGTTTCTGCTCCCGGAGACGGACATCAAAATAGGCGTTTCGATAGTTGGTCTGCTTTCACCAATGCGCTGCTTTTAAGTCGTTTACGTCCCGCTTCTAATTCCTGTGACTCAGATTCATCGGGAACCATGCCCTGCACTTCGCTGTCGTGTTTTTCCTCGGTACTCGGCACTTACGACCCTCGAAGACATGTACATCTGCAATTCAAGTTCTTATGTGTTTACATGAATACTATAACACTGAAGCCCTCCGTGCTTGTACGTGAAGTACCGTACAGTGCTGCATTTACTCTCCGCCTTCCATCGCCGCGTCCGTGTGCTGTTCTGGCCTCGCTCCTCCATCTCTTCCTCCTGTTCCGTGAGTTTCTGTGATGTTCATGCGGCTGAACTTCCTTCGCGCGACCACTACGTCGTTGTCCTCGAAGCAAGCTGCTCTTTTGACTGTCGACTTTCGCCGTCCTTCCGTCGCTTCCTCTTTTTTCCTGCTCTTCAACGCATCCTATAACGCCTGCCCTTGAGCACCCTCAACTGTTTCAGCAGTATGGTTGACGTACCTGTGTGAACGTGCCGTCAAGGAGATTGACGCTTCTGAGTTGCAGCATCACCTTCGCAACCCCTGCTTTGATGGGAATGGCTATCATTGAAAAACCTACTTCCACAATGTCTCCGTTCGCAAAACGCTGCGGGTTGGTGGAGACTGTGCTGCTTTGTTTGTCAATACTCTGTATCTGTTACACCCGCCGGCCTCTTACCTCAGCTTTCCATCGATGACTTTCGTTTCCCGATACAGAACCTTGTTGTCCTCGGTGTACTTGTATTGCCCGTTGCTTTCGTTTACCCTCGCTATGGCGCCCTTGTCGTCGATGAGTGGGTTCACCTGTACCGCCGTCGCTTCCGGTGCTTCTCTCCGAGACGTGAAATAGTGGTTGCTAAACTCCAGAGTATCGTGCCCGACATATCGTGGCAACTGATACTCGGCGGCATTCCCAAGCTGCCTTGAGAACAGTGCATACATCTCCAGCACCCCGTCGATGTCAGCGACGAACTCCGTGTTGCCCAGGCCACTCACGACGATCATTTGCTTAAAGTGCTTCAGGTCTTTCCCGTTAGCGCTGGTCGTTCAAGGTCAGTCCTTTGTTCTTGCGCTCACTGCCTGTGACTTACACGTGTCTCAGCTTCAGCGGCGGCATGTCCATTTTCTCTACTACACCGAGAACGAACACCATTACCTCTTCTTCGGCTGTGTGATGCTCTCCGTCTGCTGACCAGATCAGCCTCCAGCAGGTCGGCTCGCTGAATCCCACGACCTCCACGTCTTTTTCCCAATTTTTCACCTGTGTACGCGCTTAGTCTTCCTTGTAAGTTGAGTCGTTTGTCACTTACATTTGTCAACGCACTTATTTGAAGCTTCTGCTTGTCTGTAATCCTTACATCACGAATCGCATTCAATTCGTGCGCTGTACTATCATGTCAACGTTGGTTCGCGTTGTAGTTAAACTCTGCCACTTACCAGCTTCTTTCTGGTCGTAAAATTGGTCCATATCAGTATTTTCTTTTGAGGGACTACGGTTTACGAGCTCTTTCTGTGTTCGTGTCCTTTTGTATCACCTCTCGATGTACGTGTTCACTTCACCCTGTTCGCTCCGTGCTGATTCTTCGGTTTGACAGCCTTGGACACCTGCACTGGACCTCTAGCCCGTTTCTACAGACTCGATACGTCCTCGGGGATTCTCCTTTCATATCTGTCCTGCTGCTCGCTTCATTCTCGTCAGACACGTTTCACGTACAATACTGTGCTTCCTCGGCGTTCTGTGATTTCGCCCTTGCCTGTTTTCTCTCCTTGCTTCTCTGCATCTCACATCTTTAATTACTCCTTTGTTTTGGCTTGTGTTTGCTTGTCAGACACTTGCCTTTTTCGTCTTTTGGATTTTGTCCTTTCAATTCTTAAGTCCTGCATCGGTTTCTATCTTTTCTACTTACTGCCCTCTCTTTCAATATCCCCCTTCCTTTCTATCATTTGCATGCCGAGACGCTCTACTCGTAAGCACCACCCTTCCAGGCGTCTTGTTGAATCACTCGCAGCTGAAGAGAGGTATATGTTCACCTTTTTTTGTTCCGTTTCCTCTCTGACTGTTTCTCCCAAGTCCGTCGCTTCCTGCTCCCTCTGAGTCTGTTGCACCCAACATGCAACCTCCGTGAGCAGATATCTTCACCTCCTCTTTTCTTTCCGTTGACTCAGCTTCTGTCTTAGCTCTTTGGTGACTGAGCATCAAGAGTTGCATGACACCTTTGCTGTTACTGCTTCCGCTACGGCTGCAACTTGTCCTGTGCAACCTAGTGCTGTTGCGTCGTGAGTTTCCTACCCTTCCAACGCTTGTGTCTTTTTGTATCGCTTTCTAATAGTCTGTTCTTATAGCTCTGACTCTATTACCCCGGTCCAACCAGATACTTCAACTGCCACCCTTGCGCCTTCTGCCGCTGATGTGAACTTCCGGCCCTGCAGCTCGTAAGTCGTTGCTCCGTTTCCAGTTTTGTGTCTCCCTTTCTTATATCTCTTCAGTGATCGCATCGAGCGTGCGCTTGACAGTAACTCCTCGGTTTCGACGACATTGGGCCCGCCCTTCGAATTTGTCCCTGCCACCGCTACTTCGATGAAGCGTGCGACTTCCGACACCAGGAGCCCTCCGAACGACACTACCTGTTCGCCAAAGAAGTCTCGCCTCGGGAGTCCACCTTCTCAGGGACTACCGTGAGTGCTTTATCGGCCATCTATGTGCTTTCTCTTACCCTTTCTTAGTTCGTCAACTGGTGGCCCGTCTTCTCCTCCTTCTCCTTCCCCTGTGCGGCCTCCTCCTTCCTTGGCTTGTCCTGCTGCCCCTCTGGCCTCACCTGCAACTCCGGTGGTCCAGGACGTTCCTGCTCCTGCTCTAACGTCTTCCAATGCTGACGACGACGACGACGACGACAAGTACTTCCGTCATTTCGATGACTGTTCATTTCTTGCTGATGTAACCGGTATTCCGGCCTTGGAGTATGTTCCTTTTCTAATTCCTGTGTTTTGTTCTCTGCTCACGCCTTCTTGTTTTACTCCTCAGCGCTCCTCCTTCAGTTCCTGAGGGTGCTCCTGCTGTTCCGGTGGTCAGTAATGCTGCGTTGCCGCCTTCCGCGGGCCCCGGTCCGATGGTCTCCACCCCTTCATCTACTCTACCTTCGCCTGCCCTTGATGGTCGTCAATCTCGTTTTGCAAACATCTTGAGTGCGCTCAACGAAACCAGCATTCCGGCCGTGGTGTATGTTCCCTTTCAAACTGTGCCGTTTTGTTTTCTGCTCATGTCTTCTTGTTTGACCCCTCAGTGCTCCGCCTTCTGTTCCTCAGGGTGGTTCTGCTCTTCCGGTGGTCAGTAATGCCGTATTGCCCCCTGCCCGCAGTCCTGTAGCGCAACCTGTCAGCAACCCTGTATTGCCACCTTCCGTGCGCCCGGGTCCAAATGTTTCCACCCCCTCATCTCCTTCCTGTTCGTCTGCCCTTAATGGTCGGCAAATTCATTTTGCCAACATCGTGAGTGCGCTCAACGGAGCTCGATATTATGAGCACTAAGCTTGCTCATCATCTCGTTGACCTTCAGGCAACCTCAGCCATGATCCCGATCATTATGCATCGTGAACCTTCAATGCTTGTTGCAATCCTGGCTGTTCTCAAAGCTGGAGGAGCTTATATACCTGTGGATGCACACACACCTAGTGCAAGAGTTCAGCATATCATCACGCAAAGCCGCGCGGCTGTGGCGCTGTTCAGTTCACGGAAAGCAGCGGATGATCATAAGTTGTTAGGTCAAGTTCGGCATGTTATCGTTGAGGCTTTTGACTTTCAAGGATTTACTCAATCAGTGGCACGGGTATTGCCACGTGCTAAACCTACTGATACCGCGTACGCGATCGCGACGTCTGGGACAACAGGCGTGCCGAAGCTAGTTTGTTGTCCGCATCAGGGTGTCAACCCTAGCTGCTAGAATGAAGCTTCAAATAGGGTAGTTACCCTTACATTGGGATGCTTCAGGGAGGGTAGTTTCCCTCAGGCCTATTTAGAGGGTCTGGCGGGTTTCTGCTTACCAAAGCGGCCAAACTCCGGCATCTGGCTGAGTTTGAAATTATTTTGGAGGCCTTTTGGTAGCACAGGTCCGCTTTAGGTTTCCCTTTTTCCCACAGTCAGTAGGCCTGCTTTAGGCATGCTTTTCCCACAGTCTATTGGCAGACCACAGGTCCGCTTTAGCTTTATTTTTTCCCACAGTCAGTAGATATACTTTAGGTATGCTTTTCCCACAGTCCATTGGCAGACCACAGGTCCGCTTTAGCATTTCTTTTTTCCCACAGTCAGTAGGTACACTTTAGGTATGCTTTTCCCACAGTCCATTGGTAGACTACAGGTCCGCTTTAGCATTTATTTTTTCCCACAGTCAGTAGATACACTTTAGGTATGCTTTCCCCACAGTCCATTGGCAGACCACAGGTCCGCTTTAGCATTTCTTTTTTCCCACAGTCAGTAGGTACACTTTAGGTATGCTTTTCCCACAGTCCATTGGCAGACTACAGGTCCGCTTTAGGTTCCTCTTTTTCCCACAGTCAGTAGGTCTGCTTTTTCAGGTATTTTTGGGCGCTTTTGGGCGCTTTTTTTGGCTATTACATAATCAACTGGTTAGGTAGGGTATTACTACGCATTTTTGGGCGCTTTTGGGCGCTTTTTTAGCCATCAATCCATCAAATGTCAAAGCTGGCACTACTCTGGATGGTATACTGTAAATACCTAAAATTCGGAAAATTCTGAAAAAATTCCCACAGGTGCGCACCACTAATAGAACACACTGTGCGAAGTGGCTGTGCAAAATACTCAAAAATGCGCCCAGAAAATGCAAAAAACTCGCTGAGACGCAGCGCTTTTTCTACATGAAAATATAAAAAAATTCTGAAAAAATTCCCAGGGGTCCGGACCACTAATAGGATATGGTGTGTGAAGTGGCAGTGCAAAACAACCAAAAACAAGCCCACAAAT
>RCHF01000245.1:0-21288 GCA_003987895.1 Neonothopanus nambi
GTCTCTCAAGCATCGTCCCATGAATCAGATTCTCAAGGCTTGCATTTTAGTCGGTGATACCCTCAAGATATATTCTATTTTCTCTATTTATTTCCTCCGTGTACATTGATCTCCAGTGAGTATCGTCGAGTATCTCCTTCGTTAATTTCAGCTAACCGAGTGCTTTATCTTGCAAGTCGGCAGTTGTGGTCGCAGGGCCGACCCTACTGAACAACATCCATTCTTTTATCTTGACATCTCTTCCGTCTCAAGCGAACGCATTTGCACCTTCCTTCAGCTGGCGTACACCCGGCATATGTGAACTCCAGTTGCTTTTTTGGACTCTTTGAACTCGATTGTTCGTATCGCCGTATCGTTATTCCTATGTATGAAAGTCGCGGGTCGTATACTGTATCTTTAGTGCTCTCTTTTTTCTCTTTCAATGAACATTTGTATCGACATACTTTTGGCCTTTTTCTAATCTGCAACGTTAGCAACGTCACGCCACGGGTCAGAATTTCACCGCAGTAAAAAGGTCAAGCTGCATGAGATGTACGGTTTGTTCCAGCTCCCAATGAGTTTCAAAATGTGAGACTCGACAGTACAATCCTGACATACATTAAGTGGTTATTGGGCCGCTATAAGACCTCGAATGGTTGACTGGCTCGGACGGTAGCACGATGGTCTTCTATTGATTCCTATCATTGTCTGATTACAATATACTTGGCCGACGTCTCAGAAAACTTGTCATGACAGTCAAATCAAGAAGGGAGTTTCCCAATAGATTTAGTATCCATTAGTGGCCATACTCCCGAAGACGCGTTATGTAATAGTGGCTGCTCTCAGTCATGTGACACTACGGCAGGCATAACCGGCAATGTTGCCACTTGCGGCATTTCAGTATTTCGAGTGGACATTGTTCTCTTCTGCATTGTTTCGCCACCTGTCGCCACCTGTATGGTCACTGGCACAATGCAAAGATTCTCCACTATTGTTCACTGAATTGAGCTCGCTCGTATTGTTTCAAGTTTTAGGTAGCAACAATGAAAAGCTTGCCGCATTGTCTTGCCAGCTGTTTTGTTTTCAATCAGTTAAAGGGAGGCCCATGCAGAGGCAGGATAATCAAGCTCAAGGACTTTTCAGTATCGTCAACCATTTTCGCGAACACACTCTCGATTCTCGCAAGCGATACCTCATTACACTCCAACGCAACCTTCTACTCAACGCGAATCCTCTCCACTCTCTTATAACTTATACGCAATGGACTCCTTCGAATCTCTCTCCCTCTATATGCCCGCCTCTGGCGATGAACAGCAGGCCTTGCAGGCCCTTCAACCTCAATCGTCCAGTAGCTTCGAATCCCACGATGCTGAGTTTCCTTCCCTCCTCCCAGTTAACGAGGAAGCGGGCGGAGGCCTCGATTTCAGCGCATTCTGCGTCGTGGTGTAATTTTTGCTACTCGTATGTCAATTTTGTTGTATGTATCCCTTCCTGAGCTGAACCCTCGCTTCAGACATCCCTCCGCACCAACACTATTTATTATTTCGCATTCTCTACCATGGCGTCTGCTATGGCTTGCTTTCCGGTATGTGCTCGTCAACCTCACAGTGTCCAACAGACAGCTCACTCACATGCTAGGTATCCTGTCTAGGCCTGCCGGTATTTGCGATCGCTTTGCAAGTAGACCTTGATGCAGGATATCATCAAGCTTTCCAAATTTCGTCTATATTTCTTTTTCTCCGCCTCTTCCACAATGAGCGCGATGTTGCACACTCGTTCTCGCATTTATTAACCACATCACTAACCCTCCTTGTCTGTCTTTTCTCTTGAATTCTTGTCTTCTCTCTTCTCTCTCTTCTGGGTATCTCCGCTGTATTTATTTGAACGTGTAGCGGTAGTGTACTGTACTTTTAGCTATACCCCTGCTTCCGAATGATCACAACTGTGTCATATCCACTGCAGAAGGTAGTGTCGCCTCCCGACACACTCAGAGCTCTTGTGCTGTATGCCGGAGTTGAAGCTAAACATTACCTATTTTGGATCTGCCAGCACCGACACGGAGCTCCACGTGGGTCTGCCTCGCCTCGGCAGACTTCGGAAAACCTCTGGAAGCCCGTTTTCTTGAACGCTAGTCATATTCTGTCATTTTGACTATGCTCGTCGTCTGATGAACTGATAACTGCCCAACTCAATCAACAGTATTCGTATTTTAGTACGAATATGCAGTCTACGCCGGGGTTTCTGAGTCACAGTAAGTTGTCGAGTAGCTCTGGCCTTACATTTGCCCATTGGGAGTTGGGCACCTCCATCCAAGATCCTGACTACGCGAAGTAATTTGGGTCCCATTAAGGGTATGTGTGCTATAGCATTTGACCCGTTGAGCGTCTAGTACGTTCAATTTGTTCTGATTTCGAGCATCTAGGATGCATCTGACGAATTCGTATACCATAGGTCAATCCGAGCTCCGTTGAGTATGCTGGCCGCCGTTTTGGATTGCATTTAAACAATATGGGCGAGACTTCACACATTTACGAATGTTATTATGCGAGGAATAGACATGAAGTCTTGACTGAATGCGAGCTCTGAGACGGAAGATGTTGAAAAATGATGGCCTTCAAGTTGTGCTTGCGACCAATGTGGTGAGCTTAGATTTTATCTGCGGTGACACCCCAGTTTGAGTACGAACTAGCCTATCTTGTTAGGAATTCTTCACCGACAGATATATTCCCCTCAATGCCTCAGCTTTTGCGCACAGATCAGAGCTCAGGTTGCCGATCAAATATCTCTGTTTTGCGGTGCAAACTTCTGTCAGTGTTGGGATCATGATATTTACAGCCTGGGGTCAGGCATGCGGCGTCAGAACAGCCCTTCTACTCCACCGTGACGGTGGAGTCTCCACCAATAGGACAAGAGCCCTAATTTCCGACCACTTTCCTTCTGCTACAATGTATGAGCTTCCACAGAATGTCTGCGACGCAGTCTTAGTGCTGAATCATCGAAAGGGCTTGGCGCTGTTTCAAGTCTACCAGCATCAGAGGGCGCCGATCTCTGCGACATGCGGGATGTTTGTGGGGGGACTGGTGCAAAGTGAGCGTTCAACTACTGAGATGAGAAATCTCTATCAAGTTATGATGATCTCATGATACTCATTCTTCCGCATTGAACCCACTAGGCGCGTCCATTGTGAAAATGATCTGGAAGCATTAAGGAAAATAGCATATAAGTGTCACCAACGCTATCTAGTCGGCTTCATTGCCAACAGCGATGCTTTCCTCCATCCTGATCCTTAGCTTTATGTTGTTTGCGATCCCCCCAACGACAGCATTTAGGCAGCCTTTCGATTACCTCGAAGCGCTTCAGTCCCTCGGAACATCGTCAGTTGTCTTCTGACTATGCAGTTCGATCTTATCAAATACTTCCACTCTTAGCTTCACCAACCCTTCATCTTCAATCAAAGACGGATCATCGATTTTCGCAAACGACGTTGTTGGTCGAATCGATGCATTTGCAGGAGCTTTGGTTGGGCAAGAGCTCAATGCCGAGTACCTCCTTGGCCTATTTGGAGATAGTTCTACGCCGAATAGCACGCAACTTCTAGGAGCACCTTCGTCCTTTACCATTCAATCCGCTGCTATCGAACCACCAGTTGTTGCTGCGACATTCACCGTTGATATGTTCTACCCCACGGTCAACCTCACCGTTCCCCTTCAAATTGACATATTCATCAATTACGACAATAGTATGAAGATACAGTCCTACGATGCGGTAGTTCGCCGGTGGGATGAGTATCTGACGTACGTTACTTCAAAGTTGGTGCCAAAGATCGCCGAGGAGCTTGGCCAAAATGTTTCAAACACGACCGAGTTACTTAGTTTGAAGGCTGCAACGGATGTATGTCAGGTCGCGACCCAATTCTGCGTTGGAGACGACCAGCAATATCAGTCACTTGACGAATGCATGTCGTTCATGACGCAAGTACCATTTGGTCAACCTTGGGAGGCGGGGATGAATACTGGGCTTTGCCGATATATTCATAGAAGTAGGTTCATGTATCGTTTCGAGCTTTGAGGATTATATGACAGGTTAACGATTTTCGTGTAGATATGGTCAAATACAACGCTACGGGTTTTTGCCCTCAGATCGGACCTTCAGGTGGCGACATGTGCGCTTCTAATGACTATGTCCAAGTCACCACTGCTGTGCCATTCAATAACACTCTCCTTGCGTACAATGCGAGCTTCAATGCAGTGGATATGAAAGATATACCTCAAGCCAACGTGGTCGAGTTGATCAAGATTCAGACCGAAACGATATCAATGACAACGGTCGCTTTCGTATGTACCTTTAGCAGACTTCTAATTTCTATTAATCTAAGCAACAGCCTCACTTACCTAGTACCCAATCCCTGCAGTTTTATATATGCTTTTCTTATACATGATCGCCAAGTCCACCGAAAGAGCTCTCTACCGCTTCTCCTCACAGTACTATGACATGTCCTTTGAAAACCGACGCAACACTGTCACCTACGTCATGAGTACCTTTATCACCACAGCGGCTCTCGTCCTCCAGCTCTTCTCTTCGCCGTCCCTCGTGGAAAGGTACACCTTCTCTGGCGCAAACATGTCAAAAGCGGCTGGTCTCCTGGTTTCGGGCTTGTATATCTTCGAACTGACCTATCGTTCGACAATGAGGTGGCCACTCATTACGCACCATTTCTGCACAATATTTGCTATGGTCTTGTTGCTGAGCGTGCTAGAAGTGACAGGGCATCCGGCTTTATTAGCTGCAGGCGAGATTTGGCTGTTTCAGGCGACGACAGAGCAGAGCGTGTTTATCGGTTTATTCATGTGTATGATTTCTCTCCTGTGGCTCTTTCCTATTTGATATCCTGATGATCTTTCTTATTCCTTTCAGACCGCTTGAAATACTCCCTAAAGTGGACGCGAAAGGTACTACTATTTTCTGCAGTCCAGTCCTTGTGAGTTCTTGCTCTTCCCTACACTTCACACTCCACCTCCTATCTTGTGCGACCTAGTGTTTTCAAAATCGGCTTTGCAGCCTATCTCCTTGTGTTCTGGGCACAGCATCTTTCTCGGAACGACTCCTTCCCAGACGACATAGCATTGTCTGTTGTACTCGTGACGATCCTCGTGCTATTGATGTTTACCCAGATGTATGTATCGCACTTTCACATCATTCGAAAGAGTGGAGCCACTCAACTGGTTGCAAATCAGATACGGTGCCTGGGCAGTGTGGTGTTTGGCAGCGAAGGTCAATAGTAGTCTCAGGACTCACCGGGGTGGGACTCCGATGGCATTTGGTATTCATGGACGTTTGGCTTTTGGTCCTAAGTTGCACTCGAAATCTTCATCGATCTCTACAGTGTCTACTGCTGTTGACGTCGAGATGCAAGAGAAGCTGCCGATGGTCTGGCTGCAATCCACGGATATCGGAGAGGGCTCTGTAGATTTCAAAGAAGTGTACGAGCCGGATTATTGATGCTTCAAATTTCAATCTTCTGTTCCCAAAGTTCCTGTAAGCGTTGTCCAATCTTGGTCCAACCGCATTGCCATTATGTCAGTGAGCAGTCACCAGACCATACAGAGATAATACCTCAATACCGATAATAATCGCAGCACAGATCATATAAGAAAGCTCCCTTTTCATTTAAGTGCCATACGCTTCCGCGACTTCGTCTATACTCTCATGATCAAGTCATGTTCACCTATGAATATGTCATTGAAGTCATCGATCGAACAACGAAGAGCTACTACAACGAAGGTCAATCTTCGCAAGACAAGAAAAGGCTGGATAGCTTTACCTGAGAACGTTTCTGCACTTTGCAACTTGAATCACAACGGCTCGGAAAGCAAGTCGCATCCCTTGAAAATAACGTGGAACTTCAGGGATTTGCACGGCGGTATGCCTCCAGGATGGTTTATTAAAAAAAACAATGTTGAGTACAGCGTTGATCAGACCGCGTTCATTGTATAGGCTAAGGCGAAGCCAGAGAGTGCACGTCCAGTGCTTACTGCACCAGTCACTTGAAATTCACGTGGTCGTGTAAGAGCCCGGGAGTTTCGGTGAGTTTCGTTCACCCAACGCGTCTCACCGTATAGTCAGTGGAAAGAGAACACCATCTGTATAAATTCTAATATGACACAAGTGCCAATATATTCCAACTGTGAGAGCCCAAATAAAGAGTGACATGGTACAAGTACATATCTGTATATACTATTTTATTGGCGTGGGGAGACTGTTTCTTACTCATACACTCGAATAGACCCTATTTCGAAGAAAGCATTCGTGAACGCCGAAGGGTTATTGTTGACATAGTCTGAGAGGATGCATGGTCACAAACTATCCAGCCATATTTGATTCTGAATTCGACTTACCAACACACGTCGAGGGACAGCCGGATGTACTGTAAGTGTTGCCGGCCCAATCTCCACCTAAAAAGTAGTCAAATAATAAGGGTTATGCATCTGATTGTTTGAAAGTGTTGAAACTTACAGAAGGTCACTGAAATACAATTCACAGCAATGAGTGATGAGTGCGCAGCATAAACGTCAATGAGATAGCTTACAGTTTATGATAATCCGATGAGCTCCGAAGAGTGAGGATATCGCGCAAGATGTATTAGGGAAGTAGGCTACGGGAGTTCCCTATTAAAAAAAGTAGTGCACATCAATGACGGAGTCCCGGAAAATGACTCAACACTGTATTCTTACCCAGTTATCTGTGTCAATCTCGGTGGAACCACTACTAACATCGCTAGGAACACTACCGCTGTTCCTTGCCCAAAACCAAACCTTGATGAAATCAGTAGTTCTTTCCATGGCGTACCTATGCATAGTATTAGAATACGTGGAATCGAAGCAAAGAGGATTGTATGTACGAACCAGCCTCCACCGTTTGAATTGAAAGTAGGCCCAAAGCTCCCCGACGCGAACGAAACCCCACATCCAGCATTGCCATTTGCACTGGCGTCACAATCGGTTTCCAGAACTGTTCCAGTTTCGGCTCGCGTAGCAGGCATCGTGCAGCCTTGTACCACGATTCAACAATGTGTTCAAGGTTAGATGAAAAGATGGACTCACCAGGGTCGGTGTGCAAAGTGGCTTGATTAGTTGCTTGATTGTTAACACCTTCGACGATGTCAATTTCGCCCTGTGGAGGACGAAAGTGAGCGAACCTCAATTGTGAAAGCTGGAATGTTAAGTACGTTTTCAGGCCAATCGTCTCCGAGTGTCCAAATAGCAGGCCAGGTACTGTTAAGCAAGACGAAGGGAGTTCACATACGAAAGATATTACAAAATACGTGAGCGTTCTCTTACCCGCAACCTTCCGGCATATGCGCGAGGTCAATGCTGGATCTGGATTTAACACTCTGCTAACAATTTGGAAGAGAAAGGGAAGCGTACACCATCGTGCTGGTACTATAATACGTGTTTGATTGCAACCGGACGGAGTTTCTTCCTGCGCCGCTGGCCGAGAGAGTTGTGGTGAAGTCAGCACGAGCGATGAAGGAGTTGCTGGTGACAAAAGTTAGATTGTCGCTGACGGCGGTCGCCTCGTCAACATAGTTACTGTAAAAAAAATTCATTGAGCTTGATGGACAAAGACAAAAATAAAGCGCTGCGCACACTCTCCCGTGGGTCGGGTCCGATTCAGTGTCGAAGGAGAAACGGTTAATAAAGTCTGCCCCGATGTATGAATCAGTCTGGCTGTAAGAGGCAGCTTGAACATGTGTGCTGAGAGCAAGGAGCGTGAGCAAGTAGAAGGAGTGAAATGTCATCGCGACTGTGGTGAAATTGGGGAATAATCTTTCGAACATTGGGACCCATTTATACCGAGATACGCGTGCTGAAAATTCCTTTTGTGTATCACTGAATGGGTAATGCTGTAGTATAGGTTAAATTAGAACTGATCGCATGGTCCCCGAGGTCAGTAAGTGCATATAACCCACCAAATTCGCTTCGGGATCAATGAAAAAGGTCGTGTTGGCCGAAATGAATGTCAACGGGTGACTAAATTGCTACTAGAGCTTGAACCTTCAATCGCAGGTACACTAGAACTATGAAGACCTTGACCATAGCTCGGAATTGAAAAGCTTTCGCCGGTTTACCTGGCTAAAAAGCCAAACTCGTTTGACCCCCAGTGACTCTAACTGAATAACATGCAGTGATCTGCGGAAAGATAATCAATAAAAGCATGCTGCGCAGAAATAGCACCTGAAAGTCTACCACAAGGATCGACCGGGTCTCCAGTGCGCGCCATACCACGTTCGAGACGTGCGTAGCAACGGATTTTCGGATGTAAAAATAAATGGTCACCAGCACGACGGCACGACGTGCGCGCGCAGCCATACTTATTGAAGTTTTTCCATCTCGACCGAGTAAGATCCCAGTTCTTGACTGTTAACGTTCTTGCTTCTTGAATTTTAGAGCTGCTTTTGCGCGTGCGCCGTGGATAATCCCAGTTCGGTTCAATTGACTGTACTTAGCCGCTGATAGCACTAGTGGTAAAGTTCTTCTTTACAATCAAGCTTTTTCGCATGACAATGACTGCTTCGGAGGGCTAGACAGTGTGGAGGACCAGGGTGAAGCAGAGGCGCCCATGGCCTGGTGTGTCTTATCGCTGCTTAGTTAATCGCGCTTGGCTCATTAAGCGCGCGCTTCTGGCCTTGAGAGGGTCGATCCTGGCCTCGACAAGGTCTTGACGGACATGGCGTCGACAGACCTCACCACGGGAGAGCATCCACCAACATCTACCTCAACTTCTTGTGTTTATCCATCCCATGTCGTGCAGCACATCCTGCAGTTACAAATGGATTCGCGTTACCAAGTTCCTTGCTGACATAGTACTCGCTCCGACCACAACTGCGGAACACCAAAGACGGGGTTGAAATCCCCCGTCCGTAACAGCCGGCTCGAGAAGGCGCGTAAGCGACTGTCGAAAGCCGTTACATGGCTACTCCAAAAAAAACAACTGCGGAACACGCCTAACTCTGGGGTTCAAACACTCTTTCACAAGGAAGTTGAACGCTTCCTCCAGAGCAGATTTTCCTCCAGAGCAAGTGGCGAAGATATATCGGTGGTGGACGTAGATGGTGGAGCAGCTGGAGCTACATTGCTTGAGCGAATAGCAAGACAGGGCACTGGTCAGAGGTATCGGGTAGGGGCTGTGATTGTTCAATAAGCAGGCTAAGGGTTAGCAAAAGGATGATTCGGAATCAGCTTCTAGCACTAGGTGCTTGGTAATGATAGTATGAACGACGTACGTTGAGCTGTAACCACACTCCAGAACTGCATAAGTTTACCCACCTCCATCACTAAGAACGCAGATTTGCCCTTCATCACCATCAGTAGAACGGTGCCTCGTCCGAATCGACTTGAAACCCCGTCACGCTTGCCGTTGAACGCTGTCAGGGTGTAGCGGAGCGAAAGTGACAGCCACACGAAGGGTTAAAGACACGGAAAGGAACAGAAACATAAGAGGAGAAAGAGGAAAGAAGATATGAAGCGTTGGTTGGCTGTTACCATCGACAGTTCGTTAGTAGATGCATCGAAGAAGACTCCCGACAATAACTAGAGGAGCAACGAGATTTCAGGACATTCCGACAGTGGAGATGGGCCCAACCAGGAAACCTGGATATACTTATACGTGAATAAATGTCAAGTAAGCTGAAGATGTCAGGCAGCAGCAGTGCGGATACGTTTCGCTTGCGAGGTCAAGCTACAACTTCAAGAGAAAAAAGTCGTCAAAGAAGTATGAAAAGGCGCATTGCCTCAAATTTCGCACTGTCGCTCGAATGTAGTCAAATCCGTTCTATTCATAGGGAACTGCGTGAAACAAAACCACAACAACCATGATCTAACAATACATACTAATAGTGATACGAGACTGATAAATGAATGTAATATAGTTAGGATATGTGAAAAAATCCGTGCAACAAGAACGGGGTCTGGCTAGTGATACAATTTAATAGTGATCCAATAATGATCGAGTCGGGTATGATGAGTGGAAGACTGGGGGAATCATAACTTGTAGTTTTAAAGGTTTTAAGAGTTTGGTTGAACGGGATCGAAGGGGATTAAGTTTGCAGAGACGCGGACAGAAGACGGGGGCAGCGCAAGCCTGAGTCAGGTGTATAATTTACACCATGTCAGCTGAATCGCGACGAGCGACGATTGGTATGTCGATAGGATGCCTAGGAACATTCGACATGTCAAGGGTAGGCTCAGGAATACTGATAGATGCCGTAGACAAGTGTCGAATAGAAGAAATCTCTATATGGTGCTCGTCATCATCACGAGCGACCGCGCGAGTAGGCATAGGTGGTGCGAGGGTAGCAGTAGGCGACGGTTCCATGAACGACGCGGGACGAGTAGATTCTGTCGGAGACGATAACCCTTCTGGTTTGTAATCCGCAAGTGTCCCACCGACGTCGGCCAGCGACATCGCACCAAAGGAAATATCACCGCTGAACGACTTCTCCTTGAATTCGTTACCAGCGTCCGAAGCAGACATATTGGTGAAGGACTCTAACGAGTCTCGCTTCGTAGAAATCTCCTTGTTCACAAAGACAGGGAGAGCACCTCCACGACCGTTGGAGCTTGTACCGAAATTCTTAGATTTCGATCTGTAAAAGTCATCAGAATCGAAGGACTCGTACGGAGAGATGAGACACTAACCCAGTAGAGCTCCACATGCTGAAACCAGTACCCATGGTCCCAGCTGTCGTATATCCAACACGCTTCGCAACGGAGTCGAATGCAGCACGGTAATTCTTCCTGGCTTCGTCAGCAAAGCCGAAGTAAGCGAAGAACACCGCAGCGCAGATGAAGGGGAACCACCGGCTCAATTCGAGCGCGATGACGGTTTGGCGGTTGAGATGCCAGATCACAGAAGGAATCTGACGAACTCTCGAGAAGTTGAAATGAGTATCATCCCATGAGATCCAGGGAGAAATGGGCGTTGTGGCGTTCAAGTAGATGGAGTACGAGCTGAACGGGATCGTGCAGCAAATGTCAGTAGCGGCGAGGCACATAAGCCTGAAGTATCGGTTGGAGTTCAGGTTGGAGTTCGAGGAGAGGAGCTCCTTGAACTGAGCACGACGCTTGTTGAAGGCTCTAATGCTCAGGACTACGGCAAGTCAGCAAACGCATTGCACCATAGATGGAAGACGATACTACTCACTGCAGTAGCACGCAGACACGCATCCAATAGCCAGTGGCCAGGTGTTGACAAGAACGAAGCCAACCCAGGTGTTATAGGTAAAGGGGAAGCAGCCAATGTCTTCATAGATATCAAATCGATGGCCTTGGTCAATATACTCTGCAACGAGGAATAAGTTCAGGTGAGGCCTCGAGCAAGACGGTTTTGTACGCACGAACTATCATCTCTAAAACAGGGATACCCAAGCCAATCGCCAAGTCAGTCATGATGGCGCGACGTTTCTGAAGAGAGAATGAGTGGAACAAGCAAGTTGTCGACTTCGTAGACACCGACCTCGGACTTGCTGACGGTCACGGCATTCGCGGTCGCAATGTAGTACAAGCGTCGGTTGATGCAGAGAGATGCAGCAGGAATCGCGACGGAGGAGCCGGTGATAAAGCGGGCAGCTATTTTCAGAGTGAGCAAAATTTTGCACGTCGAGAGGGAAGAGACTAGACATACAGATATCACACCAAACAGGCGCCCAATTGATAGCATTGCCATTCCAGACGACAGAGTTAATAAATTGATTCAGGCAAGCCAACCCAGTCCAAATCATAAACAGACAGGTTCCAGTGTTCCATGCTAAGACAGTGTAAGCTTTTCTAAAGAACTCGAGAAGGCCAGACAAAAAACACACCTTCCATATGCCAAGGAAGAGGAATCATCGAAATGATGAAACCAATGAAGGTAAACAGGGAGAAAACCCAGTTTGGATAGGACATTTTCGCGACTCAAGACCCTGGGAGGGAGGGGACGACCACAAGTGTACAAGAAGGTAGAATTCAGCGGGTGGATCGACAAACGGCCGAGTCACAACGAGCTTTAAGAGCAAAAGCTCCAATTTTCCCTCCTTGTACGCTATTTGGGTGATCCCCTTGTCCTCGGCTGGTTGTTGGTCGAGAAAAACGACCCGTCTGTGAACCATTTTTGGAGGTTAACTTGATGATTCCAAAATAAGGTATTACCATATTTGGATGTAAGTTTGTTCAAGACCCAAAATAGCATGGTCACCGGGTATCTTCATATTTCGTAGAATATCCATTAGAAATTTTGGTGAGAGATAAGCAAGTTGTGGGCGTAGGGTAAATCAAGCTCACCGTGCCGATATGTCAACGTTTGAACGTGGTCCCTCTGGAACGAGCGAAAAGAGGCGAAAAGACGTCGGTCAAGGATCCCATGGGTAGCCATTTTGCCTCGAGGCATTGATAAGATAAGATTGTAGAGCGGTAACCCAACAAAGTGCCTTCACAAAGTACAAGGGCAATGAACAGGGCAATATTCGCGGTAATAATCTCCATGTCGGCCCTAGCCAGTTTTGGAGCATGAGATAGATGTTCGGATGATTGGATGACCTTGTTCCAGGGAAGGTATAATCAGCTAGCAGGCACAGTCGTCAAGACGGGCTAGTACTCACCTAGGACCTTAGCTTGTATCTCAGGTAGAAGGTAGAAACGTTGTTCTCCCTCATATCTGGAGATACAAGGTAATCGCAATTGAAAAATACAAGGGGGCATAGGATATCCCACATCCTCCGAAAACCGGGCTGTACGTCGCATATCAACCGAGTTCTCTCAACCTATGCTCGATAAACTCAAAGTTTTGAAGCTCTGAGAGTTAAGGCAAAAATGCATGGAACATGAAGGCAAAGAGAGGGAAAGGAGATGAGGGAAAGGATGTAAGATTACTGTTATAAGCCGCCTTGGTAGCTGAAAGGCGGGGTTAGCCGAGCTTATTGTCTTGTTGAAGTCACGTGCTAAACGCGTCTTTCTATTGTTCGAAAGTCAACCAATGGCGACGCGTTTATTAGCATACATTCTAGGCTACAAACGGGCATGAATCCATAACTATGCTACAGGAGAAGACAGGAATGAGGAGGCCGTAGTAATAGATATATCCAGATGAAGGTCGAAGTAGATACACAAGATTGGAACTCGAATGGGAAGACATAGCTGAATCAAACCGTTTCCTGAACAATTGTCATGTATATAGCCTCTCCGGGAGGCCCTCTGTCACGACGACGATGCTTTCGCATGCTAGGTATCTTAGTGACGGGTGAGCTCGGTCTGCTAGCAATGTCCAGAGGAGAAATCGGCCGCAGATCCCCTGGGACAGGGGAAATGGTGGGTCCGTGAAAGGGTGGTAGGTGGCCATGCAGTACTATTCTGGAGCTTGTATCTGAGTACGCGGGTGAATGAGGACGTATCGCTGCTGAACGTGGGGAGAGAGTAGTCGGAGGCTGAGGCCAAGGTATCTCGATTATGGATGATATGACAGACTCTCCGTCGTCTGCTACCGGCTGAGTTGTGAGTTTCTTGACGGGATAAGACAAGGAAGAAGATACTGTCTCTGAATCTGATCTATCCTGCGACAACTTCGTGGAGGGGACATAAATTGGAGGCGGGGATGTTATGGGAGAATGGAGACCAAGTGATTGTGCTGTAGGAGAATGAAGGTACTCGAGCGTTGAAGCAGTGAACGCCTGATCCTCCGGTGAGCTAACTCGCGAGCTTTCGCTGAAACTGGGCGAACGAGAAGCACGAGAAGTCTCAGCGAAAGAGGATTTGGGCCTCTGACGCTTTGGCACTTTCAGGTCCAGCATATCGTCCCAGCCAGAAACAAGGTCTTCCTTCGACTGAGCCAACCTAGGGTTGGAGGGCGGCATACGAGGCGGAGAGGGATCTGATGGTCGACTAGAGCTTGCCGTAAATATCAAATTTTTAACCCCGAGACTAAGAGCGACTTACTGAAGAGGAAGCGCGAGAATGAAAGGCTTGAAACGAGGCTTACGGGCCTTACAATTTGACAGCGAAACGCGAAGATGCTTGGCCGCGTCTCTGACCTCTTCGCCAACGGTAACGGCAAGAGCCAAATAGAAGAGGGATACAACAGGGACACCCCACCACATGAGCTCAACCGGCCTCACCTCGTCATCCGTCTTGACGATAGCAACGTCGTAGAAATGCTCATGGACATGGCTCCATGATACCCAAGGTCCGAGGGAGCGAGAAAACATGCAGAAGAGCGTAAAAATCGCCATGACGGCGGTAAGGATGAGTACTGTGGCGAGCTGACGCGTGAAATGCGACACGGTGAATTTGCTTCTAGCGGGTATGTGGATAGAGAGCTGAGCCAGTGGTTGACGTGAGGAGTGATGAATGGCGAGGCCTAATACCACATTAAGTCATCATAAACGAGCGAACAAGGAGGGGTTGTTGGTGACGAACCTGAGAGAACGAAAGATATGATACAGAGAAGGAGAGGTGGGAGCCATATTATGATTAAACCTGGAATAGATGGGTGAATCGAGGGACTGCACCCAAAGTCCTCGACGATATCGAAACGATTGTCTTGAACGATTAAATCTGTGTCCCCGTCAAAAAGAAAGTCCGATTAGCACACGAAACCAAAACTCACGAAGGCACATGTAGAGTATAGGGATCAGAACGCAAAATATAACGTCAAAGAGAATTCGAGATCGCCTCGAATAAAGGTCGCCCGATATTGGTCGTTTGGAAGACACACGTTCTAATTTGGAGGAAAGACACAAGCATGCACCTGGAAGCGCGACAAGGGCGCCAAGGAGCACGTTAGTCACTAAACAGGTGAAATCAGAACCAACACCGAACAAAAGACGAAGACGAGCTCACCCAGGTCGCACCAGGAAGGAATGTGGATGTCAGTATTATTCGACCAAACCAGGCTATTCACTCCATGAATTAGATTACACAAAATAAGCCAGCAGACGAAGCTCAGTTGTGCGACATCAGAGCGTATTCGGGGAGCGGGAGCAAGCAGACCAAGTAGGCCCGCACATAGGAAAGAGACAGCCGGAAGTCCAACGAGCATGGGGCGCAGGAACTAGCGTACAACGCGTCGTTTAAGCATTCAATGGTATGTTAGGGTATAAGGAAACGAAAAGTTTCCAGCTTCAAATTATTATTAGGACGGTGAAGAACAAGGACCATTTATTCGCCCCGCGAAACATTCATACAGCAAGCTGTATGTTACAGACTATGGCACAGGCCCTTTGACACTTCCCTCTCTGCAAAGACAAGTGTACGACTATATTGAAAACAAAGTCAGTTCGTGCCGTGGAACCTCCAGATCGGAGAATCGGACCTAACCCCTTCGCCCTAGCGGAAACGAGAGCTACGCGCTGTCTTTAAGTTATGGACAAGCTAGTAGACAAATTAGGAATGGATGAGAAAACTTCCACCGGATGGTAGTGGGTATCTCAAAATGGGAAGTTGAAGGACAGTTCTCCTTTCGGGACCTAATGTGGCTGTGCAGAGCCCCTTGTATGTGGAAGCGCTCTCTTAAGGAACCTGGATGACAGTCTATCTCAATCCACGAGACTCGAAGGAGGAAGATAACCGAGACGTGAGCTGTAAGTGTGATGTAATTAGGCTTAATCCTGAAACAAGGAGAAGGTTATCGTACCAACTTCAAAATCTCCCAGTAAAGCCATGACCCTTGTCTCTCCTCTCCAACAATTGAATCAAGCTTGAATACTACGGCAGAATAATCCTAGGCTACTCTTTCGAGAATGCATGAACACCTTGAAACGATTTTCGATACTTGGGGCGTGGATAACGGTAGGACAAGCAAGCGGGGTTCTGACCGATTCTGAACAGGATCTATAGAACAAGTTCGATGACTGAGGGGCCAATACATGTAATATGATGACACACCTTTTCACATGTAGCGCTGTGGAATCAATGGTTCCCTAGTGAGCTTTCTGTCAACTACCTCATAAGACATTTCATGAAGGGTCACTTACTAAATAGCAGTCCTTTCTCGCATGCTTGTGAGCCTGTCTCTTTAGCGGCCCCCTATCAGCAAGGATGGCACCGCACTTCATGCACCAACTTTGTCACCAGAACATGATCGGGGGTGGAGGTCTAATCTCTTGTCAAAGAAACCGCACAAGCTAGAGAGTCATATTAGCCAAGCCAGGTGGTTGCCGTATGTAGCTATTCCGGTAGCAGAAATAGGTCACAGAATCACATCCGTCGTTCGGAGAATGAGAGTACATCCCCTAAGAATAGGGCCAACTTGCCAAGGTTTGCAGCTCCACTATCGTCCCTTGGCTTTTCTCGAGCTCAGCACGTTCGACCTGGGATACAACAATGACGAGCTTCATTCTAGTAAGTGATTCCAGCTAAAAGATTGTTTCGAGGTTGGTGTCCGTGCTCGATTGTAGAAATTCAGCAAGGGGTTCTGCGCAACAGGCTTGAAAGTTGAAAGTTGTGAACTGGGCGCTTAGGCGCTTGTGCAACTCTGAATCTCGTGTAATAAGCCGGCCCTCAACAGCCCTCAACTCACGCCAAGCGCTTGCTGGGCGCTTGCAGTCAACGCTAGCCGCTGCTCAAAACTTTGAGGTAAGGCTGGCCTCGATGTTACTCATCTCAACTCTATGGATGCAGACGCTGAAAATCTATACCGCGACAGTTCTCTAACACCTTCTCTTGCGCATAATAGTGTCTGTGGTTTGGCCATGAGTACCGGACTGCGCCTTGTTTGAATCGACTCGGAGGACGCTTGGGCCCTATTGTGTCCGGGCCCTCTTTGGCCGACATTTCTTTCTTAATTGACGCTTGGACAGCTCTGCTGCTGCCTGCGTAGGCTTTGACGAGTTTCGGCAACGCTTTGACCGCAACACTATGGCCTGCAGACTATCATATATATAGAGGCGCGGGGCTGCTCATGAGCTCTTGTGTCCTAATCTTGTTCATCTCACCTCCAAATCAATCATCGAAGTTGCTCCATTACTTCTCCTACCGATTATACTGTCCTTATTGGCTGAAAGTATTGTCCTCTGTCGCGTTCATCGATTCAATCGGTCCTGTTCAAAGCAATCTCCTTGCATTAATTCAGGTATATATCTTTTCCTCAATCCTACGGCCTTCTGTGGTTCTGATATTCTAAATTCATCCAGTGATACACGATGTCTACTTCACCCAACGATGGCAAATCCTTCAATTCGTTGATTTCAGCCAGCTCTTATCGCGATCAAGCAGTCTCGATGCAGCGGCCTCGGAACAGCTTCGTAGTATCTGCTATGGAAGCCCAGCTGCGTTCGATTGAACTTCTTTCCGCGAAGGAACAGGAGTTGGCCCAACGCCTGCTCATGTACAAGACCGGGATTCGGAGCCAGCGGGATGCACTTGTTGCCCTAAGATCGAGTCGGAGACGTTTAGAAATGTACTTGCATGCCTGCGGCTTTCTGTCGTCTCCCATACAGCGTCTCCCTCTGGAAGTCCTGAGCGAGATATTCACTCATTTCTGCGGCACAATTCGACTCTCGGCCGATGAAGTGTCCTACCCCGTGTTGATATTAGCTGCGGTATGCGGCAGATGGAGGGATTTGGCATTCTCCACATCATGGCTTTGGACGCGAATTGATGTTGAGGCCACATCCAGTCTATCTTTACGCAGGCTTCGGGGCTTCGAGGCGCTCGTAGACCTGGCGCTTGAAAACTCGAGAGGTTTACCGCTGGATCTTGATCTGAGCGATGACTCGGAAATCTGCATATTTGAGTCTACGCAGGGGAAACAGGATGTGGTGATTTCAATCATGATATCCGTCGCTTGCCATGCACATCGCTGGCGTCGGGTTTCTCTAGCACTATCGGATGATGTACTCGACGAAATGAACTCTGTCGTACGGGATTTCCCTTTACTCGAATCTTTGACTAGCTTCCGTGGCCCGCCGCCATTCAACTTAGTCAACACAGCACCGAAACTCCGTCATCTCAGCGTACATATCCGCACGCTTTCGCCCCTACGCCCTGTACTCAAAGTTCCTTGGAATCAAATATCGACGTTGAACATATGTACTTGCGGATTCAAAGCTTCAATCTTCAAGCTCTTGGCGTGTGTAGATCTATGCACATGCCTTCAACAGCTTCGTATTGATTGCTTGGGCTTCTCAAGGGAATCTCTAGATAGAGCTTGGGTTACCCAAACCATGCAATCGCTCATCCTAACAGATTTGTTTTGGTTCGACCTAGAAACGGTGCTAGGCTCGCTCATTCTTCCACAGTTAACTCAGCTCTCTCTCATCCGAGTTCTTGATCTTGATCACGATATCACCTGGAGCGACCCGCATGAACGTGCTATCAAGAATCTCTTGATGCGTTCATCGTGTACAATCACGTCGCTAACACTGGTGCAAGTGCCCATTTCTGACGAAAAGCTCATATCTCTCCTGCGACTTCTACCGTCCGTCGAAAAGCTTTCTATTGAGCAGATCGAGGGAGAAGTCGACACCATCTCGGAGCGTTTCATCGATTCCCTTCGCATCCCACCTTCCTCAGCCTGCGCTCTCACAAAAGCGGAATTTCAACCCTTATTGCCGAATTTACGGGAAATCCAGCTGACGATGATTCGGGACGGTGCGCCCAGCAGCGAAGCTCTTGTCGAGTTTGTGAAATCTCGCTGGATTCCCTATCCTGCGGATGCCTCTGCACTTGGAGTTGCCTGTCTCAAGTCAGTAGCGTTTCGTTACGACTACGGGGATATTGACCAGGATTTCCATGAGTTAACATGTCTGCGGGAAGCGGGAATGGAGTTTACCGCTACGACCGAAAGTTAGAGTGGGGTTGCTTGACTTGGTATAGAACGTGGAAGAATAATTTTGTTTTTTTTTTGGACTTTCGAATTATGAAGGAAATTTGATATCTCCTATTCATTTATTCTGGTATTTGTCGGGCTGTTTGTAACCCTGAAGTTAATGTTTTTCTCGGACTGATTTGATAGCTGCTACCTTCTATACATGTCCTCTTCCGGATCACTACAATGATTATGATTGCTGGGTGTTATTGAATAACACACGATTCATGTCGTGTCAAAGTGAAGGTTTGACTACGATACAAACTGCCAGTAATACGGAGCTCCTTGTACATATTCAGGTATACTGTTCTCTACCAGTAATTGCATCTCCCTGTCACCAACCACGGTAGTTAGACGGCTTCGACATCTATCAAACTCCTCTTCACGTAGCCCATTAAAGTATATCATCAGGGAAGTAAGCCCCCGATGCGCAGCTACTGAATCATCTTTCATGCCCTGCCCTAATTTTAGCATACGGACCAAGCCATTCTCAAGCATAAGGTCATTCCAATTCCTCGAGTTGATGAAAAGAACTAACTCTTCTAAGGAAGGCAGGAAGTGGTTGTTTGGCTGTTTATCCGGAACAACGACAGCCAGATAAGATGATAGCATATTAAGGAAGGGGAATTCATGCAGGTGCAGTGTCCTTATATTTCTTGCACTCTCTATGAACAAGAAGAACGCGATTTTCAACCCTGGGCTATAATCATAGGTACTCCGCCTATTACGACCCAAGGTCAAATGTATGATTGAAGTGGACATGAGGAGATAGGCGGTTATCAGAGGGAGGTCTGTGCAGTCCCAATTCACGATAGAGAGTCGTTGTAGATTGGGGCACAAAATATGCAACCACAGTGGTCTGATCTCATCGAGACATAATTCTGTCAAATGGTCGTGCCGGAGCCTAAAATCAGGGCCGACAATAGTGTCCCTGATGAGACTATTCACGCTGTAATTAAAATACAGCTCTGTCATGTTCACCGCTGAAGTGAAGACAACTCTGTAGTCCTCTGGTGTCAGACAACCCGAGTCATCGATATCCAAGTGCAATATCTGTGCCCAGGGAACAACGAACCGGGTAAGAAAGCACGATCTCAGTCTGAGACGCGTTAGGCTAGGTGCAATGGCAAATGCATCGAGGGAGGAACTGAATGAATCCTGGAAACAGTGGTGCAGCTCGAGCCTACATAAAAGAGGGATACACCCTTTGATAACTTCCAAGTGACGAAGATAGGACTGTGAAATTCCAAGCAATTCAACGTCGCGCCATCGGGAACATTCTTTGACTAAGAGGTCAAAACATTGAGGACCAACTAGATCCTCAGTGTTAAGGCCAAGGGCGAACCTTAGATATTGCCCTAGATATCCGAAGATGATTGTAAGGGGAGAGTTTTTAGAGCGTGCCAGATACGTTTCGAGAAATTTGACATGGAAAATAGTGCTCTCTGTGACTCCAAATATTATCTCGAGATGAGACCATATATTGGATGTCCCGTAGATTATATCCCGCCATGTACGACAAACTCCAATAAAATTATGCAGTTCAGTGTTGGAGTTAGGGGATAGTATAATTGATTTTATCTGTCCTTCCTGGTCTGATCGGAGAGCAAGCGTAATGATTTCTACAACAATTTCGGTCGGAGTCTGCTGAAAAGGGCTGCTTGGAGCTATGACAAGCTGAGAATCGCAAGCGATAGCCTTGCTGTCAGTTTCTTGATGAATCATTCTTAAGTCAGTGAAGGGCTGAGCAAAAGTGAACCTCGATTCCAGGCGGTACGAGAGTACATACACGAACCTTCGGAAGCATACGACAAGATTCAAGATAGATGATTGGGCAAAGTTGAAACAAAGCGAGGTGAAGACAAGCAAATTTTCATATGATGTTAGTTGATTTTCATCGGATAGGTACCGTATAGTTCGAAGGATATTTGGGTCGAAAGAGCTAAGGAGGTAAGTAGCAGTGAGCGTTGAAGGAAGGGTTAGTTTGCTCTTGCTTGGTTTATGTAGCAAAAGCAGGCACACCAAACATTGACAAAGTCTGCTGCTCATACTTAAGTAAGTAATAAGTAAGTAAGCACTTGATATGACATGCTGTATGCGCCGTATCCTCTACTGTCAACCTGACTTTGTAAACATTGAATCTATTCTCGAGGCTCATTGTAGAAGCAGGGGTGTCCACATCATATTCCTTCCAAAGTTTCACTGTGAATTGAATCCAATAGAACAGTGCTGGGGATATTCAAAGCGCCTTTATAGATTCTATCCAGAATCTTCTCGTGAAGATGTTCTGAAGAAGAATGCCCTCGAATGTCTAGACTCTGTACCCATTGATTCTATCCGTTGGTAAGCATGATGTCTCCATTTGTTGAGAATCAGGATGCTCACATGTCATTTCCAGCTTCGTCTGCGCAAGCCGTGGTGTGGTGACAAGCAAAGAGGAGGTTGGGCTGGGCATGCGGAGCATGCGCGGAT
>RCHF01000246.1:0-181203 GCA_003987895.1 Neonothopanus nambi
GGAAATAGTCACGTCTTCCGAAGTTAGCTACAGCACACGTTTTTACACAATAATCTTGCTATTTTTGCGAGTTCTGCAAAATCAAAATGTCAGATACGATATTCTCCTTCCGACATTTCGCTGCTACTCACCATCTTACACGTGCTTTCCAAGGAAACTTGCGCCCTCCCCCTTGAGCTTGAAACATATCCCGGCCTCCCTGAGTAGCGAATCGTTATCACAGTCCTGTTTCCATCCAATTAATGAGCTCCACCGATATCTCAACAAGACAAATTCCTACCTGCCAGAGCTGTACCGTTTCCCCTTCGTTTCGCGCCTTCTGTATTCCCGCTCGCGTACCCGCCTGCGCTCATGTTCTTTTCGATCAGAAGGCTTTCTTTGCCCTATTCTACTTGGTCAGTACCGTAACATGCTAGCAATCATGTGTATCATACTCACACGTCTCTTATTCGATTTGCTTTTCATGCTGGTACCTGGCCTCATACCCGTTTCTTAATCCATTGCGTACTAACGGTTACCACAATCTACTCAAGCACATCACACAATATCTGCGACTAAGGAAAAAGGGTCCATGACACGTAGTCACGAAGATTTCAACGCGTAGTTGAAAATCTAGGGACCACACTCAGTGGCCCAAAAATTCTTGACATGGATGTAACGATGAAAGAGATGAGTTGGAACAATTCAGGCGATTTGGGCTTGTTTGTTTGTCTTTGTTTTTTTCAAACTCAGCCAACACACAAACGCAAGCACCGTTTACCGCGGATTCCCGCTTCCGACACCTTACACTTTAGCCACCACCTACACTTAGCACTAGTAGTTTCCAACGAAATGTAATAAACATTTATTCTGCTGACGACTTAGTATCGTCTAGCACCGACTGACTTCGGGTCAGGTCGGTTCACGGCTACACGTCGTGACAACTCTCTTCCTCGCCCGCATCCACCGGTATTGTACCCATATGCTCCCGCAGCCTGTTCCAGCTGTTCCGCGGGGGCAATCTCAATTTCCTCCTATCTGTTGTTGTCGTCAAATGTTCAGGAAAGACTCCGCGGGGGCGTGCAATTTAAAATTCAGATTTTCTCAGTAAGTCACGCAACCCCCACTCACACCGCCTCTCTGACTTCGTAAAAACTACCAGGAACCCCCCTTCATCTTTCCTCGCCAATGAATAACTCTGAGTAACGCATATTTTCCACCTTGCTGATGCAGTTACAAGGCGGCTGCATAGACACTTAAGAGTTACGATGCTTCAAGTCCCCGCTGCCTTCAATCATGCAATCCCCTCCTGAGTCCCCTCCTAAGTCCCCACCACCTGCCCTTTGTAGTAACTTCATCCTACCCCACTTCCAAAGATGCTCCTCCGAAGTTGCAATTGCTGATGCTCATGCTCCTGCCCTCCTACACGTCGCCTTTACAAACGTAATTCAAAATTGTATTCTAAAATGTGTGGAGGAACCCGCGTGCCTCCATATCGACGGTGACTGCAAGATCCGTCGTGTAACCTTCTTTGGCAACGATAATTTTGCCGACGTCGGTCTTACCACCTTCAACGTGAGTCTGAAGTTACGTCGTTTGGGTTTCTTGCATTATTCTTACGTGTTGTGCTTTCCAGTGCTCTAACCCCCGTCACCGTCATCGCTCTTGCTACAGCGGCGCTGAACACAAGTTAAACACAAGTTACCTCCAGCGCTGCGTTCTCGCAGCTTTGATGGTGCTCTATGAGCGCGCGAGTGGCCAGCCTTGGTCATTCACGCATGACACTACCGCTTCATTAATCTCTTGCGTTCCGGAAGGTCCTTTGCCCGCGCCCGCTCAATCCGAGGCTTTCATCCTGGCCCTACAGGGCATTTGCGATGTTGTCTTCATCGAGTTCACCAAATTGCCTGGTGAACATGCCATGGTTATCCCATACACCGGTACTTTTCAATTATTCCCCTCTTTCCTCCCTCCCAATGCTTAATACCTTGCCTTGGCAGTTCCTCGCCAGGCTCCTGAGACGGCAGCCTTCGTTCTCACTTACGACCCCGATCACGCTCTTCAGTCGGCGCCGGGCAAGTACGGAGGTACAATTGATCTTTCGTGGGTAGACTAAAATGGAACTGAGCCGAACCTGTGTTACTCCATAATTCCATTCTCCAAATATATCGATATTATTGCCAACAATTATTCTTTTTCTTTCGAGACATAATCCCTGCTTTGAAAACAAAAATGAAATGGCACCGCTTGGTTCATGCATGCGTGTAGCATGCAAACTCCGAGTCGCGCACGACTTGACAACGTTCACATTTTACTTCTCGCATCAATACATATCACCACCGCGCATTATTCTACCATTTTCAGAAGGCTTAACACTTTAAGACCAGGGTCCTCTGAACCGATTCATAGAACACTGATCTCTTGTCCAATCTCAATGTCTACCCCGTCTGCAGCCCAGAAATTAGCACTTGCACGAGTAATGCAAAGAACCCAACAGTTCTTCGTGACTGTCATCGAGGACGCTTTGCCTCCCATTGGCACTACCCCCGAAGAGATCAAACAGTCTCAATTACGCCTCATAATGCTGGGTCTATCTGGAGTGAGTACACATGTTGTTTATCTTACCTCAGGCAACGCGCAGACTTTTCTGAACCGATTTTTAATGTAGAACTATGTTCTTATGGTTCAGGACCTCGTACAGGAAACTCCCTTGCTGTCGCAACGCTACATTGATGCCGCGCGCCGCCTGAATGAGCAGTGGAATGCCACCGGCCAATCCGGCAGCCTCGTTCGTATCCCTGACGATGTTCTTCGGGCCGATCGCGTCCCCCTGGGATCTTCCCCTGTGGAAATCTTCATGGCAGTGGAAGAACATCGTATCCGTCGTAATCTTGACGCGGCTCGCAGGGACGCGCCTAGCATCACCATCTCGCACCTCAGGACCATGTTCGAGGGCTACCTCACTTATTTTCAAGAACTACGGACGGTGCTAAATTGTCCGCCACTCAGCGCACGCGCAAGAAGGACTGTGGCCACCTTGGGTGAGTTTTTCATTTCTATCACCTTCGTAAGATCGATATTTAATTTCCTTTTCCGAGCAGTAGCCAGAGGGGGGTGGTATGACTAAATTAGAGCTGTTTCCTCAGTATCGCATCTCGCAGCTGTCACATAGCACAAATACGTCTATTCAGTTGATTAAATATCTCGATACTCCACTTAAGCAATGGTTTCAATATTACGCCGTGGTTCCGGCGTCCTTCTGTTAGAAAGTCGCGCTCATTTGCTGTCCAGATCCACAGCCGATAAAATTTTTTTCCCGCTCGATTCGTGTGCGTCGCAATTGTCGGCTATGTATCCTTTGGAAAAAGGAGGAGTGCTGCGCTTCATCTTCCTCCCATCAGTGCCTTGGATCTTGACAACTTTAGATGGCTACATATCATCTGCACTGCTCATGACATTCAGCATTTGTGCACTGCCGTACGATTGTTTACCACTCTCATGCCTGTAGCCTACTACTTCGGTTCTGACTCCGATTCTGACGAGCCCGAAATTGTGCAATTCGCAAAATGCAGTGAAAAGTTCTTTGTCACTGTGGTTGAGCATGCACTTCCTGCAGTTGACGTTCATGATATCACGCGATGCAGGAAGAAATTACTGTCACTGCGACTATCAGCTGTAAGTCTATGTCATCTCTTCTCCGAGCTTCACTGACTTTTCTACGATTTTCTGGGTGACAGGACTATGTGCTCTTCGCTCAACACCTCCACATGCAGACCCCCTTCCTTGCTCAGCGATTCCTTGACGCCTGTGAAAGGTTAAACCGACAGTGGCAGGCGAGCGGCATGACCCACGACCTTTTACACATTCCCCAAGCCATTCTGCAGTCCAATCGCGCGCCTTTGGCCTCCACCAGTCTAGATGTTTGTCTAGCGCTCGAACATCACTGTGCAGCCTTACAACAACAAAGCCATATTGAGGCTGTTGGTGATCAGGTAGCACCGATGTACGATTTTATCATCACCTATCTCATTGACGTTCACGCTCAGCTGGCAAATATGGGTCTTCTCACTGCGACTGCATGAACGATTGCGTGCAGGCCTGTCTAGTTTACCGGACACTTAAGGAGTTTGCTATTTGGAAGCGGGATGATGAGAAGTGGTATTATTGATTATAAAAGCATGAACTGTCTACTAGGCTATACTCTGAAATTGAAGTCTCTTTTCCTCATACACCTCTTTGAAACCATTCAGATCCAAGTAAGTGACATAGGACATACACTCATCCAGCCAGTCAAGCACCTGTTGCATCTCCTGTTGAACTCTCTCTACCTCTTCCCAGTCTTCCGATGGTGGTCCTTCTGCCCCCAGTTCAAACATAGCTCTCTCCACACGGCGTTCAAGCTTACTCAACTTTTTGTAGTTCCTTTCAAAACATTTAAATCCCATCTCTATGAACTTGTGGTCCGTGTACGGGCCTATCTTCTGGAAAAAGGTTTGTGTGAGCTGATCGAGCTGAACCATAGGAGCGACCTTCATCAGTCGGTCCCATTGACTCTTCACGTTACGAATCCAACCCAGCCACTTCGCAATTGCCTTGCGTTTCTCCTCAAGCCTTTCAAGCGAGATGAATCTAGCAGCAGTAGTTAGTAAGGGCAGGCATCATATAGGTTCAAGGCAGACTTAGGGTTGCCAGCATTCGGGTTCTTGAGATACTCCTCATAGGCTCGCCTGCGTTCCTCTTTCTTTCTGACGTTCCAGCAATCATAAAATTGTCATTCCAAGTGTATGGACAGCTTGATACGAATATACTTACTCTTTACGAGCCAATCTTACGGCTTCTTCTGCGGTGGCGGCAGCAGCAGCAGCGCGTGCTTCACGTCGACGAAGGTTAATAGCATCTTTATTGCTGCCGAGTAAGAGTATTGAGCAGTAAGTTTACAAGGAAAATGTATGTGTGTACGTGTTATGATACTTCTGAGAATACAGTCTTTGAGCCTCACGCTTTTGGCCAGCAGTGTTGTACAGTCTCTTTCGTGGCATGAGGTTTTGATGAAAGCACTTGTCAAGTGATTATGACCCGACTGCACATGTACTGCAATCTATGACCCACTTGTTGGTGTGAGATTTTCCTTCGACTCTTTGGCTCAACGACATGCCACAAAATTTGGTACAGTGCTTTGATGATATGTATAGAGTATACATGAATATTTTTATGATTTTTGTTAGCATCCTTCTCACTGTGGATTATTTTCTTTGAAGGTCTGTTAAGTGGCCAAGGTGCAATTGCCGACAGTACCGGCAGACTCAACGGTGTGAGATTATCGATAGAGTTGTTGGCTGAGTGGAATGCAATAGAATTTAAGAAAATCAATCCTTATTGTCATTAGAGTGCCCACGAATATTTTTGTGAATTTTAGCACCGTTGTTCCCGCTCTATGAATTTTTTCGTCTCGATTTACTACTCAGTCCAGTTGCCGGTACGTATCCGGCATTTTGCTTTGTCATCACCAGTTAGGGATTGGTGGCACTGCCATCTGTGCTCTTCCCAACATCGTCGACTTCGCAGATTTCTACTCACTCCACATCCGCCAATCTCACCTAAACCGCTTCGAGTGGTTTGAAACTTCAGCTTCGAGCTTGTAGTTCAGCGCCTTCGTGGCGTCTTCATCGTTCTCACCACTCTTGTCAAGAAACAGAAGTTGTACATCAAAAATTGTGGTATTGGTGTTTCAGGTTTGAGTGAGGTGAGAGACGAAACTAATCATTATGGTACAGCTAATGTCGCCAAACATCCGTAATCTTACCAAGGAGGACCTCACGAGCAACTTACTTCAGAAGGGTCAAGAACTCACCTATTCTGACGGCATGGCGGGGGCCATACTGCAAGCAACTCGGGACTTTATCACATTGCCGAACATGAGTGACATCCCAGAGCCGCTGTACAGTTCTACGCGAGACTTATACCGGAGGGCGGATGCACGGTATGGCCCCGACGACCCTTCCTGCTGGCCTCAACCATTCAATCCTCGATACCCTTACATGGCCTGTATACCTTGCCAACCTCAGGGCGAACTTTGGCGATTCGAGAAGCATCTATCCATGTGGGCCAACCTCGATGACCACGGTGTAGAGTTTACGACTGTTGGACAGGCAAGGGGCGAGGGAATTGTCAGTCCGGCATGGAGATCAGCGTTGAAAGAAGCTGTAGACGAGCTGCAGGGCAAGTTACACAAATTTTCACCCAAGGTCACTGACCCGCACGACCGAGCATTGGTAGCAGAGCACAAGCAGACAATGGAAATTTGCTTCATTCGTATAACAACCATTTCATCATCCCGTCGTGACCTTCAGCATGGTCTCGTGGAATTACAACAAGCTTGGCTAACCCTACATGCCATACTAGACTACACAAAGAACTTCGCCAGCGTGATGAGAGGTGACGGGCCGCCGGTGACTTGTACTTATGTAGATCAAATGGGGGCATTTGTCTTCAACGACGTACAAGCATCTGCTTTGTTTCGCGCTGGGTTGCCGGTATACTTCGTAAGGCCTTTTTCGCAATTTGATCGGCAGGTAGTGCAGAAGGCGGTAGATTTGACAGTACCACGCCCACTGGAGATTGTCCTTGCACTGGCCAAGCCACCATACCCTCCCATCGTGACAGCGCAGGCAGGATCAGAGGCAAAATTTGCTGCAATCCGAGTTGCGGCAATCAATTGCTTCTCTGAAGGCACTAGCAGTTTTGAGAACGGACATTTTCCCGAAGCTTACGCGTCTTCTTACCAACATGGTCAGGGTAATATAATTTCCCCGACACTTTCGGCTGCCAGCCACAAAAATGCTTCAATCTCGGCGTCTCCGGAACTTGTTCGTACAGAGAAAGCTAGAAAAGATAATAGGCCATATAATTCCTGTCCTAAAGCTCGGTATGGAAAGGGTACAGGGCGTAAGTCTTGAATAGAGCTCATTTCTTTCTGCTAACCTAATTGATCCTTTTAGCGCCTCCTGAGGAACGCAATCCGTTCGCTGATCCGCCTCCTGATGATCCTTGGACACCCCCAGCAATACCTGCATGGGAGTCGGTTAACATGACCATTCAGACAGCTGGTGTGAAATTCGAAAAGAAGTTGTTCGTAGTTCCAGACCCGGGACTTTTTTTCGGAGCACGGAATCGGGAGCGGAGATCAATTCAAATGCATCAGTGGGAGCACTTTCGGGGTGCCTGGTTGGAGAGATGTGAGTCTTGCACTCCGTCAGCACAGACGACAGAAGCCTGGCGAAAGATTCTTAATCTTCCTGTGTTGATGGATGGGTTGGAGGTTGGTCGGCTCGCTGAGACGAAGAAACAGCAGCAGACCAAGGAGATGATCGATTTGGCACACGACACTATGAAGACTTTCGGCAAAGGTGCTGAGGCTGCAACCACGCACATGGGACTGTTCGACGCGAAATGTGCTCAAGTACTGATCCGGGAGTTGTCGATGGTCAATTTCAGATACGAGCTTGGCAGGGTTGATCGCAACTTGGACAGGTCTAGACCTGTCCCCTCAGTTCACATCAGTGCTGCACAACTTTCCATTGCCGAGGCCAATCATGACTGTCGACGGCAACGCTTGATAGAAAAGGCATTCTACGGCGGTTCGACATTTCGCCATCTGCTGGAATACACGGAAGATAATGTCGGGCTGGTGGCACATGAATGGTCGGACTGATATGTAGCTTTGAAGTCGTTGTGGCGGCTGATGGATACTTGGTGTGGGGAAAAACCGACTCTTTGGCGTCGAGGCATTGATATGGACTTGACTCATTTGCGAATTCATGGCGAAGAATGGGAGAGGCTTTTGGCTCAATTTTATGCGCAATCGGCGTTTAATGTTCTTAAACGCCCTCCTGTTCTCCCTCGTCGTATTTAGTGCTGTTTTTTTCCGTTGCCTCCTGCTACATCGAGACCGAACTGCTTTCATGGTATGGTATGGTATGTCGAACTTTTGTATTTGTATAGCTACTGATTGTGTACAAACATTGTATGATGCGCCGGCGAAGGTGATAGTATGACAATAAATAAATTTGATTAGATACAACAAAGCTGATAAGATTAAAATTATTCTGGTATTATGTAAGTTGGCGTCGCGTTCTCTAACTTTAATTCGCAACTCTTTCCTGCTCAACATCTCAAACACCAACTTGATCACAACGGAACTCGAGAAAATGCCATGAAGTTACTTTAGGAATGGTGTCCAGTTCTGGGAGGTCGGTAAGTAACTTCAGACGTTATTCTGGCCCATCATTTAATACTTACAGTGGAATCACTTCAGAGAGGATTCTAAATCATCGGCGTCGAGTTGGGCAACCAGAACCCGTAAGTACTTTGCTGTTGCTTTTTATCCTACTAGTGATAACACTTCACAGGAATACTTAATCAAGGTAAGCAAGCAAATGAAACTAAGTAGAACAACACCCAGACTTCAACACTAACTTAATCATATGACAGTGGAAAGGCTACCCAGCCTCCGAGAACTCGTATGTCGTTCCGAATTCTTAGGTGGCAAGACTTTATGACAAGATTAAGTAGGTGGGAACCGGCATCAGGACTAAAGTGCGTGCGTAAACTCTTGAAGTATTGGGAAAAGAAAGAGAAACAGAGGGAACAACTCACAGCAAAGGTAAGCGTTATTGATCCTCATGTTCGGCGGTCACTTTTGAATCGGGAAGTCAAAAGGAATCGAATGTACATTCGGTGCCCCCTTCGATGCAGTCCGGTAGAAGCAAGATCAAAATTCGTATCCCAGCAAGGCCAAAGAATGAAGACAAGCTAGACGAACACATTTTTGGCCCAAAAGACTTGCACGAAGACGTATTGACAGATCTTGATGACGCTTGAATGGTATGTATTCACACTAATGATCCTCAGCTTTTCAACTAATATTCATTTCACTTCAAAAAGGCATGTTAATCCTGTATTATATTCACTGAACTTTACTCAGATAGCTCTCAGGCTGTCACTATTTGTAACATTTAACATTGTATTTTTTGGTATGAAATGAAGGTCCACTAGCACTGTCAGAGTCAACGGTTCAGTTCGTACACCTGAGCAAAAATAAAATTGATAAGATACAGCAAAACTGATAAGATTAAAGATACGATAAAACTGACATCTAATTTCCGTGAGATCCGGATTCTGGACAGCCATGTGCTTTTTTTGTCAGGGCCGAACAATATTTGCGCATATTTGGGCAATGTTTGAAGTTTCAGGCGGCATTTTTCACTTCTTTTCGTTATCTTCCCTCTTTGCTATCACCCTCTCTATAGAACTCCACTTAGCGTGGAGTAAGTCGTCGACTCTAGTGTCGTCCGACAGCCCGACTTCGCGTCGGTTTCCTTGTTTTTCCTATTCCCGTCGTGCATCTTGCTCGACTTATAGTAACCGACTACGCGTCGGTGCATATCGCTGGACTTCTGGTAGTTGTTAGGGAGTATCATGAGCGCTGGTGCTGCCAGGTAAGTTAATTACTCTTTATATCGATAGCTCCTTGTTGAAGTTTAAGCTGATTGCAGAAAACCACGAAAGCGTGGACGCGAAGCTCTCCGCGAAGAGATGCAGAAGAACATGGTGGATCGACCGGCCAGGCCTGCGGGTAATAACGCGACTCCACCTGTCTCTGTAAACTGGTTCCCTATATCAAATGAAGGTTCTTCAGCATCGGCTTCCCAGGTAAATACAGAGAACCACGCAACAAGTAAGACACGGGTGAGTTTCCTCATCACTACTTTCAATCAATCTTACTGACGGAGAGAAATTTATACAGTGTGCAACTCTGATGGAACAATATGGCATGAAGTCTGCCGAACTGATCAACGCCTATATTTCCAAGGCTGCAGACACTACCATTGGGTTGCAATGCGCGTGTGGCAGAGGCATCAGGACGACGCGTTGCCGAGAGTGCTTTCAGCTGCCTCCTCTGTGTAAACTCTGCTTCCTGGAACACCATAAACATCTCCCGTTCCACTGGGCTGAATTGTGGGATTTCACTCTGGGCTTTTTTCGTCGTCACGACCTCTCTGCACTTGATGCACAGTGGGCCATTGATCTTGGCCACGAGGGGGCTCCTTGCGTACAGTCCAAGCTCAAGGACACTGAAGGAAGTGGTAGTGGCCACTGCATTCACGATGAGAGTCAGGGACCTGCTTGCGACGACTCGAAGACGGCGGACACTCTCCTAATCAATATTATTGATACTAATGGCGTGCACGCGACCCGAGTGCGATATTGCCGCTGTGATGGCAGGCCCACGAAGTGGCAACAGTTGTTTCGTGCCAATCTCTTTCCGGGTTCGGTGGTGGACCCAGGCACGGCCTATACTTTCAATGTCCTGCGCGAGTTTCAAACGCATTCAGAAGCATCGAAGAAACACGCGTACGACTATTGCAAGGCTCTGAGACATTTGACGGATTACAACTTTTCGCAAGACGTGCCAGTACGTCTACCGCGGGCAAAATTCATTTTGCGCGAGACTGATGAGGTATCTTAGGATTTCTACAAGAATTTTCAGGTGGTCTCTCGGCTGTGGGCTTTTGTGAGAGCGAACAAGTGGACGGGGCAGGGGCACAGTATCGATAGTGTTCTTCCACACCGACCACCTGGTAACTTGGGTGTATATTGCCCTTGCTGTCCTGAAGAGAACGTGAACATGGAACCTGGGTGGCAGACGACTCCCAGCGAGCTTCGACATTTACATTCATACCGTCGAACGTTAGATGGTAATTTTCAGCTGAATCATTTCAGCAAAGATCATGATCCCAGCGATGTGTCTTTATATCAAGGAAGATCTATCTTCCCTCATCATGAGACGGAGAAGAAGTACATTGCCGAGGTCCCTCAGTTGCAGGCAGATGCTAGGCGTGTGATCGCCGAGAAACAAAAAGGGGAGAAACCAAGCGAGGAAGAGAGGGAAGCAAGAAAGGTAGCTGCACAGAGGCGAAAAGAGGTAAGAGTGCATTTTAAGGGAGGATCTTAGCTGTTTTTCATGAATCGTTCGTTTAGGAAAAGGCAACATGCTCGTATCTCAAGGCCATTGCCAAGCAGAACCAAAAGAAGTTTAGAGGGATGGATATCACGGGTGTGGTAAATGTAATGTGTGACCATGGTGTATCTGAAGCCATGGTGGACTTGCAGGTGGGAGAAAGGTAAGAGCAGGTCTAGAGCAGAAGGCATGCTGACTAACTCTGATTTTATACAGGTTTGCCAATACTGATTTTGCACTCGCACATGTGGTAGAACGACATGGGTTTGTTGAAGGTGCTGTGCTGGATCAAGTCCTTAGTTACGACAGTCAATGTAACTACTGTGTGCATTTACTGGAACAGTTTAAAATGTGGTTCCCGAAACTGGCGTACTTAATTCGTGATTTTCGTTTCATCATACCTTCGATGCATGTTCGCAACCATTTGGACATGTGCATGTATTTGTTTTCGTCAGCATTTAAGGAATGCATGGGGCACTTTCATGGAGAAGGAGCCAAGGGAATATGGGCAGAGTTCAATGCACTGGGAGCGGCGGTGCGCCAAATGAGTAACGGACATTGTCAGGATGTCATCATCCAACATGTTATGGGCTGGAACAGTCGCAAAGTAGTGAACATATCGTATCAACTGCAGAGGGACCTCAACTATGCGAGAAGAAGATATTCTCAGGCACGCGAGAACATGCGTGCACTGTACATTATTCACGCCGATAAAGTGGAAATCTGGAATGCCTGCGATCGTTCACCATGTATAGACCCAAAAAATAGGCGTTTGGTGCACTCGGTATATGTGCAGTCAGCAGGAAAGGTGCTCTCATACACACAGATCATTCAGAAGATGCTCAGGTCGGAGGATATGGTAGCTTGTGGAACCGATGCAGTTGTACAGGAGACGCTGGTGGGAAGGTTTTTGAAAGAAGCTCTTTCGATTCAGGATGCGCAGGCGCATTTGAGGCGTAAGGTGAAGGGTCTACGTGACTTGGGGAGATTGAGTGACGAGAGGGTGATGCAGGATGTGGAGGAGCGGAGGTCAAAGCTGTCGCGAAGAATCGAGAAGTTGCACAGCTATCAACCTTCGGTGTTACCTGGTATGGAGGATTTAGTGTGTGTGGCAAAGCCTGGGTTATTGGAGGATGAATGTTTGTGGCTGCCGTCGGATGTTCGGGAAGTGGATCATAAGAGGCTGGGGATAAAGGAGGTGGCCGATATGGAGACGGCACTTCGGAAGGCCATAGCCTGGGATACCATCCTGGAGCTACAAGCCACTGCTCGTATGCTCTCTGCTGCGGAGAACTTCAAAGCTGTACATGATCGAGGCCAGGACCAGAATACACGAAGCACGACAATCATAAACCGTTACAGAGCTAGGCGTGGAGAGCAGTTGGAGGACTACAATCGGCACCACAAAGCATTATTGAATTTGGGAGCGATATCATACACCTCAGACGAGTGGAGAGAGTTGAAGGAGGAGGATACTTTCCGTAAACCAACCATTGCAAAACCTGGTGCTGGGGCTTCACGAAGGATGGATGGAGCATTGTGGACAATGGGTGCAGGATCAACAGGGTCGCAGGACACTAGGAGTTTAGCGCCGAAAAGAGTGAATACCGTTAGCAGTCCCATAGGCACAGAAATGTCTAGTCGGAAAAGCAAAGCTAGGGATACTGCTGAAGCTAGCGTTGGTGGTGCAGAGTCGCCAAAAAGACCTGCAAAGCGTATGAAGGCGGAGAAGGAGGCAGGTGCCAGGACCACAGAGGATGGGTGGATATGGCGGCGGGGGCTTGCTAGGGAGAGAGTGGATGAGTGGGCAGAAGAGCGTAAGTCAAACAATTTTCACATGAGATCGAATGCTAACATCTTGAGATAGAGGAGAAGGTAAAATTTTTTCGAGACGAAGCTGAATGGGAGCGTTGGCGTGAGCAAGTTGAGATAAAACATGCCGAGTTTCATCGATGCATCCGAGCATTCATAAAAATGTCAAGTATTTGGACATCTTTGTCTGCGAAGACAGAGTCAACAGCAGGGCATATGTCTTACGCAAAGAAGCAGTCGGCGCTGTACAAGCGGCTGGCGGAAGAGTCCCAGGAACGATTTGCCTTCTGTGGTATAGAGGAGTTGCGGGAAGTTCCAGAGGGTCGCACGCTGGCACAGCAGGTTGCGAAGTGGAGGGTCGAGGAAGCATGCGTTTTCCCCAAGCTTCAAAGGTACGTCCTGTGATTTTTGGCTGAATGAATTGAACTTATTGGACGCGATGATTATGTAGCAAATGTCCGGAGTTTGTAGACCCTACGCTCAGTACCAGCGAGGTGAAACTCCCTGAACCTGATGATGGGAGTGACGAAGACATCGAGGGGGAGGAGGGAAGAGGGCAGGATGTAAAGGTGTGAATATTTATCAATGTCTGTGAAGGGTGTGGCGGTATTTCAGGATTCACGAAAGTTCATCTTTATTTATCCACGTGTATGTCAAAGCCCATCTTCATCCATTTCAAAGTTCACAAAAGTCCATCTTCCCCACCCCGTTGTATGTCAAGGTTCACCAGTGTCTATCCTCATCCATCTCAAACTTCACGCACGTCCATATATATTATCCACCTGTATGCTAAAGTTCGCCAAAGTTCACGAAATTCCATATCTTCATCATCCATCTATATCTCAAGGTTCACGAAGTCCATCTTCGTCATCTACCCTCAAAGTTCACGCAAGTCCACATAATAGCATCCACCTGTATGCTAGAGTTCGCCAGAGTTCACCAGAGTTCACCACCATCATCCATTTGTATCTCAAGGTTCACGAAGTCCATCATCCAAGTCAAAGTTCACGCAAGTCCACATAATAGCATCCACCTGTATGCTAGAGTTCGTTAGAGTTCACCAGAGTTCACCACCATCATCCATTTGTATCTCAAGGTTCGCGAAGTCCATCTTCGTCATCTACCCTCAAAGTTCATGCAAGTCCACATAATAGCATCCACCTGTACGCTAGAGTTCGCCAGAGTTCGCCAGAGTTCACCACCATCATCCGTTTGTATCTCAAGGTTCACGAAGTCCATCATCCAAGTCAAAGTTCACGCAAGTCCATATATAGCATCCACCTATATGCTAGAGTTTGCCAGAGTCCACCACCACCATCTGTTTGTATCTCAAGGTTCAAGAAGTCCATCATCCATGTCAAAGTTCCAAGTCCATATATAGCATCCACCTGTATGCTGGAGTTCACCAGAGTTCACCACCATCATCTGTTTGTGTCTCACGGTTCACGAAGTCCATCATCCACATCAAAGTTCACGAAAAGTCCGTCTCGAAGTGCACCGAAATTCATATATACCATCTACTGGCAGGCTAAAGTTCACCAGAGTTTACCACCATCATCTACTTGTATCTCAAGGTTCACGAAAGTCCCAGCTCAAAGTTCAGGAAAAGTCGATCTTCATCCATCTCAAAGTGCACCAAAGTCCATATATAGCATCAAAAGTCCATGTTCCATGTCAAAGTTCACCAAAGTCCATATATGAAATCCACTGGTATGCTAAAGTTTGCCGAAGTTCACCACCATCATGCATTTGTATGTCAAGGTTCACAAAGTACATCCTCAGCCATCTCAAAATTCACCCAAAGTTCATGTTTATTGTCAACTTGTATGCTAAAGCTCACAAATGTTCCCAAAGTTCCCAATACAAAAGATGTAAGTTCTTCAGTTGTTGAGCGAGTGTTGCCCCCTGGCTGATCGATAACTCATCAGACCATACTTGTGAGCTCAAGATAATTTGTGCTATTCCCAAGTGTCGTGTGCTCCAGAAAGTCAAAGAAAAACATTTGACACGGGCTCAATGAATAACAGTGGAAGAGGCACTCAAACATCCATGTTTTCCATTGAATACCGCGCTCCTGCGCCATTTCACGCTCCCGTGCCGCACTCATCGTGTTCTTCGTCAACCGCGCGATCATTCATCACCTTAGGCGCCCTACTCACTCATCGCGCTCTCGCATCACCTTCCTCATCGTTTCTTCATCGTCTCCGTCGCTCCCCACGCCTGCCTCATCCTCCTTTCGTCGCTCCCACCGTCCTCTTCGTCTTTGTCGCTCCCACACCACCCCTCGTCGTCATTCTTGGTGCCAGAACCCGCGTTGTCGTTGCCCTCCTCACTCAAATCGCATTTCTGCGTCGCGTGTCTTGTTTTTGTGGCCCCCACCATTGTCGTTGTCGTTGTCGCTCCCACGCCGCCCCTCGTCGTCGTTCTCGGCGCTTTCCTCAGCGCTTTCCTCACCCAAGTCGCGCTCTCGTGCCACGTTCGTCATCTTCGTCGCCAGAGCCGTGTCTCCGCCATTTGTCTCGCTCAACACGTGTTCCCCCGCCGAGATCTTCCTTTTTGTCGCCTCCCGCTGCTACTTCTCACTCAAATCGCGCTCCGCCGCCGCACCCTTTCTTTTTCTTGTCTCCCGCTGTAAACCACGCTCCCGCCGGCACTTTTTCCTCCAACAATGGCGTCGGCTTCGATGTTCTCTGACTCACACAACTTTTCGATCAGTGGGGGGCACTTTATCATCTCTCAGGGAGGGGCAATTAAACTCGAAATCAACGGTGCTGCTCACGTTGAAATTTTTATCATTCAAGCGCCTGCCGAGGTAAACAAAATATTCGTTGAATTTATGACGCGGGACCGACGCCTATTAGATTGCTTTGCCGACGAATAGTTCGTCAATGAGACGTTTACGCGCGTACTTGACCACGATGGTGAGTATCGCCTTAATTAGCTTAAACTTGAAGATCTTCGATACAGCGGTGCGTCGTCTCATTTGTGATTAAACTTGCGCTTTTTCATTCGATATCAGAACCCCCCGGGCGGGCTCATGCTGCTTACCATCTACACGCTGCTATTCGCAGTCTTGGCGCTGCTTTTGGCAGCAGCACTTACTACTTAGCACTGAAAAGTCGCTCTTTTTCTTGGAAAACTCACTCTGTTTTGTTGGAAAACTCACTATGTTTCTTGGTAGAAGGGTTAAATGCTTTGTATCTTGTTGAAATAATTTGTATCTACTTGTATCTTGTTGAAGTAATTTGTATCTACTACGTCATGTGTATAATTTACCAATATTGCTTGCCAGTCCTCTCGAGTCCCTCTGAGTCCCCGGAAGTTCCTCGCGTGCAGTCCCATTCGGTCAAGTTCGAACCTAACTAGTCCCGTTACGGCGTGTGCTGCAGTAAAACCCTCCCACCAATGGAGACATCTTCCAAAATTGGTCGTGATCAATGGATTGGATGAATGTATTGACATTCCATCCCAGGAACGACTTCTCCGCATAATTAGCAAAGCCAAAAGCTCTTCCTCATTCCCTCTCGAGTTCCTTATCTGTAGCCGACCAGAACCTCGAATCAGGGATGCGTTTAGCCTTACATCTTTCCAGTCCATCCTTGATTGTCATGGTATTGGTGACCCCAAGGAATCCCACGACGATATTGCTATGTACCTCCGCGACGGATTTCATAAAATTCACAGCGATCATCATAGGGCTATGTTGCACATCCGTTCACCCTGGCCTAGCAAGGGAATCATTCAGGAGCTAGTGCAGAGGGCATGTGGTCAATTCATCTACGCTGCCACGGTCCTCAAATATGTCAGTGACTATCGATGTCATCCACCTGAAAATCTTGAAATTATTCTGAAGATAACAGTTCCTGAAGACTTTGAGTTGCCATACCCTGACCTTGATCAGCTCTATATCCAAATTCTCTCAACATCACCACAGAGAGATCTGGACCTCCTTCTAGATGTACTCAGGCTTCTCATAGTCCCAGGACTAATTGTTGGACATCCTTTTCAACAAGCATCATCTTCCTGTATTGAAAGTATACTCTTCCTAAACAGAGGAAAAATCTGGACTTTGCTTTTTGGTCTACACTCAGTACTGCATATACCAGAAGATGGCTTTGCTGAGATTAAGATCCTTCATGCATCCTTCATTGACTTTCTCACTGATCGGAAACGGTCAGGAAGGTTTTTCATTGATCGGAGGGTTGAAGCAGGGCATGAACAGATTGCACGGCATCTTTTGAAAAGGATATTTTATGCTATTCAGCTTGGGGAGGACGCAGCATGGTGAGTTACTTCATGTTGTGTAAATTGACTGAGGAGTGATTATTTGTTCCATTCTTCTAGTATAAACTCAATATATGATAGATATGCATGGGAATTTTGGGATTTTCATTGTAGACAGGCAATGCCTTCTGAGGAATTACTTTTGATGCTGAACAAACTCAATATCTATGGGTTTGTGAACACTGCCATGCGATACACAAGTACCTGTTTAGAAGACTCTCTCATGGTGTTATGGAATAGCCTTTCAATTCTGGAAAGTATTGCATTTTGGGCTGAGGTTTGTTCATAACATTTCCACTTACCTAACACCTCTCTAATACCTTGTTCTACATTCTGTTTCTGTTCATGCTCAGTCTCTTGGAAAAACAACACTTGCTGAAAAATTCCAGCTTCTTAAATTTGGTTTCCAAGCTCAAGTTGCCTCTAGCAGTGATCTTGACAGAGAGCAATTGACACAGCTAATAGAGGTGCTCAAATATGGTCTTGTCATGTATGACACAAAGAGGTGGGTAGGGGCAACCTCTTACTTGCTCAATCACTGGTTCAATGTGGCACAAGTCAGCCAATCCTATCTATCACATCCTCCAATAATAATTGTTGGGCCACTTTCAAGTCAAATGGACAGGAGTAATGTATCCTCCAGTGCTGCTACTAATAGCCATGGCATTTCAAAATCAATGAGGGTCACTGCTGGTACCATATCATCCACCTCATCATTTAGTGTCAATTTCATGGAATACCACCATCGCATATGCATTGAATGTCTCCGTATTCTTCAGGAATTCTCAAACTTTCCTGAAGAGGTCACAATCTATGCTAAACATCAATGGATACATCACCTCCTGGCTACCTCTCCATCTTTAGACACACTGGAGCTTCTACAGAACAATATCTCTTGGTTACAAACAAGCACTGACACAAGAAAAGCTATCATATGGGCATCTGTAAGTCATTCCTCTTTCTGGTTTTTACCTTCAGGCCATACTTACATTGTATTCACATTTGAATGAACTTTGATTTCTGTACTCCTCCTCCTCTGCCTTCTCCTGGCATGATCGTACTTAGAAATCTCCAGATCTCATTACCCGGATTCAAAATATAGTAGTACAGTCTCTAGAGCAGAAACTTGATGAATTGGTCCTGGAGGAGGAGACTTGGTGACAACAGAGGGGACATCTCATGTCGTGGAAATTGACTGAGGAGTGAATCTTTGTTCTATTATTCTAGTATGAAGTATGAACTCGGGGAATGATGTCTTTCTTGCTCGATCACCGGTTCAATGCAGCGCAAGTCCACAACTCCAATCATGCGATAATAGTCGTTGGGCCACTTTCGAGTCAAATGAACGGGAGTATTTTATCCTCCGGTGCCGCTACTAACAGTCCTGGCATTTCGAAATTAAAGAGGGTCGCTGCTGGTACCATATCATCCACCTCATCACTTAGCATCAATCTTGTGGAATATAGCATAGTCGTAAAACAATCGGCGGATATGCAGACAAAGAGTCTTCACGAGATTGCAGCGAAAACATGAGAAATAAGAGTACAGAGATAATTGAACCGAGCCAAGCTGAGTATGAAGCCATGAAGACCAGCTGCCGTCGAGACGTCGAACTGATCTTGAACCATTACACAGTGTAACTTGCGATGGCATTAGTACCGAACAAAGGATGTGGTCAAAGCGAGCCACTAAGAACCGACCGGACCGGCTCGCTGGCAATTTGCCACGTGGAAATTTGAGGCCAGATTTGTGATACTATTTAGAGCAGGCTCTTCATGACCACTGTCCATTGCGAAACATGTCTGAATTCACGCTGGTTGATCCCAAAGGATGGGAGTATGACCTCCATTCAGTCAGTAATTCTCCCTATTATAATACTTTCTTTTAGAAATATATTTCTGAACATGTCTTTTCAGGTGTATTCAGCATACGTTGGCCACTTTCAAACGCACAATATTGCCTGGTGTCGTACCATTCTGAAATTCTCAATTTTGACGTAGCTAACTTGAAAGACTAGGTATGAAAAGTCTTGGGGCCATCTGTTCAATTCCTTCGAAGAGTTTCTCGCATTCTCCTGGCCAGTCATAGTTGTTACGGATGCATGGACGGGAAAGGCGCACATTGTAACGAGACTGAACTCAATAGGTGCATTTATAAAAATGATAAAAACCAGGCGAGTTCTCACTTCTTTCTGTGGCCCATACATCCTTATCTAGTGCACGACACACAGATTCGGCGAAACACTTCCCCAAGCTTCCAATATAATCCAAGTAACCCCCTTCGAAACAGCTCAACGACACCTCCGCCATGTATCCGACTACTCAACCTACAGAAAACTACACAGTACCCTCCCCGCCGCCGTTCTATCTGCCACGAAGCAGAGGATACGTAACGGCGACCCACAAGCGATAAAGGAACTTTGGGAGAAGAGAGAGAAAACGTTCTTGGCTATCGACTTTGAGTGGAGCGAGAGGAATCAAAAAAGCTGTTTGGAGTGGGGATATGCTGCCATCAGATGTGGTCATTTGAATGAGTGAGGGTTCCTGTCCTTGCGTGTCCTTGCGTGTCCCTGGCATGCTTCATCTCAGTAGGCGACCATGCTTATCAGCGCTTTAGTCTCGGCCATTGGCCGCCGTCTCCGGATAAAAACTACAGGTTCGTCTTCCTGAAGTCTAGATTCTTCTATTCTGCGTCTGACACGGCAAAACACGTAGAAAAGGACATTATGTCGTGCAGGAGTACGTCGACAAAGTCGTCAACAAATGGTGCCCCAATTTTCCCTGGCATGTAAGTTGCCCCTATTCTGTCACTTCTTGATGAATGAATGATTTCCTGATCGCCCAAAATAACAGTATGCGGTGCGAGGCTATCGTGTGTGAATGGGCTGTTCAACTGAATTGACATCGTGATTGCGATTACAATTGCTTTTTTCAGTTCGGTGATAGTCAAGTGATACCCAAGGCGAGGCTCCCACAAATCATACAGGCTGTGATCAGGTGCGTGGTTTCACGTCACATGGGCGGGCAGAAGTCACTAATTCGTATTTCTGCTTTTTCACGATATGCAGCAGTCTCGCAAGTCCTGATTCAGAAACCCAATCCAATAGTCTTGTCCTTGTCGCTCATGGTATAAATGGGGATCTGACACGTCTGGAGGAGATGAAGATAGGTGCGCTTCATACCTTCTGTCGAAATTACATACATATACTCACTACCTGACAGCACTCCCGCACAACATGTACATAATCGACACCTCGCTCTTCGAAAAACAACTCTTCAGTCAAGGCCTCAGACCCCCTATGGTCCACCCTAAATCTCAACAACCACGCCAGGCAGGCTCGACGTTATCGTTAGAGAACCTCCTCCGTTCAATCAGCGTCACATTTCCTCTCCCAGATCCTGCATCAGGACAACCTCCCTTACCGGTACTTCCGCACGTCCAGATGCACAACGCGGGTAACGACGCACTTATGTGTCTCTTCGCACTGCAGTACCTCCTCGAGCCGGAGGGAAGCACGGAGGTGCCTACCCCGAAACGACCGTTGAGTATGGGAAAGGCTTTGCCTGCTTTGTCCATGGGAGGAATACCAATGACGATGCCGATGAAAGCGAATTCGCTCCCTCTCCCTCAGGGATTTGCTATGGTCCCTACTTTGTTTACGGGATACGCGACGCTTGGACCGGGGAATTTACATACGCCTACGACACCACAGTCGCAGGCACAGAGGTTGTCGGTGTATGACCTCTCAGGGGAGTTTGGTCAGATGCGTATGGAAGGAGCGGGAGGAGGAGGGAGTCCTGATGGGAGGTCGGGGTCGAGGTCCAAGTCTCCGGGGACGACGAGGTTGACTCCGGGAAGTGCAGGTGCGGGAGTCTCGGCGAGGAATTCGAGGAGGTTGAGTGCTTATGATTGGGAGGATGCTAATGGACGTTGAGGTTGATTGTCTTTGGGGGGTTAGAGGAGGATTTGTTTGGTAGGAAGTGGATGGTCGAGGGGGGTTCACAGGAAACGGACTGTGACTGGGACTGTTGTCGCGTTGAAAATTACTCTTAGAAAACCTTCAAGGACGTTCACCTTCCACGTTTTGCTTTGTTATGGACATCGACATTGGACACGTTAACAGACTTTGCATGTACCATATGCTTTACTCATTTTTTTTAGGTTACGCACGTATATCTACGCTTTTAAACGCCTTTACGACTTTACGATACATATGCATAAGGACTTTTCTACTGGGTGCTTATGGAGTACTGCTTTCTTTCTCGGTATGGTGCCATTATCTACGAGCGCCAGCTAGTCACTCGAGGACTCTTAAAGCGATTTCGGTGCTTTTCCTGCCAGTTGTCGGACAGGCGCCTCTGGGGTAGACTGGGGTATGTGAGTCACCCTGTCGATCTGTCGCCGGAAGGTGAACGGCGTCAACGTTTCTGTCAGATGTCTACATATTACTTGTCTATTGAGTCTATTGAATCTTTCACGGCAACCTCACGCGCCATACAGTGGCGGCGAAAAGTGATGTCCCTTCCTAATTTGGAAGGTGGCTGTTTTTTGTGTCCTACTCTTGACGTAGTCAGCTATAAAATACTTGAAGAATAGATTGAACATATGTAAACTCGTTATGCCATTCAACAGTGGTGATACATTGGGGAAGACGTGCAAAAAATTCGACTTGAAATCCAGGGATGACACGGCTATATGGCCACCTTCCTAATTAGGAAGGGACATCACTTTTCGGCTCGCACTCAGTTCGCATCGATATCGGTATGAAAATACTATGAATAGGATGCTCATTCTGTTGTCTCAACATCTCGCCAAGGTAGCGATTCAGCCTCAAGTCACTGTTGACGTTGAGCGCTCGCCTGAATTCTCTTGAATGGATCCACGCTCGGAAACAATCGGAGTCTTGGGAAGTGGTGCAGCTGGGCTCATAACGGCTTATACGTTGCTTCAAGATGGCTTCAAGAACGTCGAAATTATCACCAAGGATAGGTCTCCAGGAGGTGTATGGGCAGAGGAACGAATATATCCCGGTTTATACATTAACAAGTGCGTGAAATGCCCTTCGTCTCCAAACATCGACTCAACTACTGTTTCTTCAACAGTGTATATGGCGAATTTCATTTCTCGCATCTCGGTATGCCCAGTCCACAGAGCTCGGAGGAGGTAGGAAGGCGGCTTTCAGGTCTCGATATGAGCGCATACATGAGAACATTTGCCGAGAAATTTCTAAAGAACTCGAACATTCGATATGGGGTTCAGATTCTCAGAATTAGTCGTCCTGAGAATGGACAAGGGGGCTGGACTGTCGACACTGAAAATTTTCAATCTAATGCCCGTGAAACGCTTCGGTTCTCGCGGCTCGTGCTTTGTACTGGTGTGGGTACGAGTTTCATTGGTATACCGTTCAACGTCAATTTTGACATTTGTATTGTTGCTGCCGTGTACATAGGGTTGCCACATGCCGTATATTCCGAATTCATTATCCCTCACCTCAGCGAAGCAGCGGTCGGCCCCATTCCGAGGACGAATTCTTCACTCTTCTGAGTTCCGCTCTCTCCTAGACGAGCTCAAAACACATGGCTCCAGCGAATCCGCTGCCCTAGGCGAAATCGTTGTGGTTGGCGGGGGGAAGTCTGCTCTAGATATCTCCGCATATTTGGCCAGTAAAGGATGTAACGTGAAGGTCGTGTTCGAGACCACAGACGCGATTTTGGCTACTTCCAGTCCTCTTCCTGATTTTATACGTCGAAGCCGGTGAGAATAGATTCTGCACAGTAACTTCCTTATTACTCACCATATAAAATAGGTTTCTCAGTATACTGTCACCACATATTCATCTACGTACACGACTTGAGTAAGGCACAGAATTCGGTATAATTCAACACAGCTCATGGTATTCCAGGCGCTTTCTACACAAGACCTGGCTAGGGAGCAAGATAGTGCACTTCATTTGGAATGCAATCACGAAAGTGTCTGTAGGTGCTCTATGTTAACAGCCTTCAAGTTCATTTTTCCTAACTATTTTACAGTACGATGCACTTCAAATACCCAAAGACTCCCCCCTTCGCAGAGCCCATTCCCTCTTCTGGGGTATCCGAACGAACGACGAGGGAATCCCCAGACACAATACCTTCTTCGCTTTAGTTAAAAGCGGCAAAATCAAACTCGTCGCCCCAGCAAGGGTAACTTCCTTCGGTGAAGATGGCAATTCGGTAGTTTTGAGCGATAATAGAACCGTCACAGCCAATACACTTATCTTAGCTACTGGTTTCACTTCTTCCTGGAAGCATATATTTGACGGTACGGTTCCTTCTCATCAATATCTTCGCTCGTGCTCCAAGCATTCAATGATGAAACCCCCACAGAGGCGACTCTAGCTGACATCGGCTTAGAGAGGCATGCGCCGGATTTGACCCTTGAACACGGTTGGGCGTATTCTACACTAGCGAACCCACCACCTGCACATCCTCAGAGCGAACAATGGGCCTCATCGATCTACCGAGGTATTGTACCAGCAAAGAACATCTTAAAGCGTGATTTAGCTATTAATGGTGCAATCGTGAGTACTCCTATATTCGTACAAGTACTTGAATTTACAATTTACAATTCACGTTGGCTTTGCATTCATACAGTTCACGACAAATAACGGCTACTCATTTGAGGTGATATCACACTGGATCTCCTCATACTTCCTCCAAGATGATCTTCGGTTGCCTGCATCTCCAGAGGAAGCTCTATCGGCTACCGAGCGGAACTCGGCATGGCTACGCAAACGGTTCCCTGATATGCTTCTTTGGGTAAATGAAAGCTATAGTAGTAACATTGCTTTCTGGACGTAAGTCTTCCGATACTGAATACTCTAATTGCTAAGTGCTTTGCATCTTATACCATCCATATTAGATGGCCCCAGGTAATCGATGACCTCTTAGAGGATATGGGATTACCCTTAATGAGAAGTGGAGGAAACTGGTTAACTTGGCCATTCAAAGCTATTGAACCAAGGGAGATATCTACTTTGGGAGACGAGCGTCGAGTGAGGAGGCAGCGTCTACAAATGCGTGAAAGATTATATTAAGCAATTTATGGTAGACTATCTGCATATTTTGTTCTATGTATCATTTCATTCATATATTTGCACCGTTCACTCCTGATTCATTACTTAACTTCATGTCCAATATTCAATACCACAGGCTGTAAGAGGCTTGAACTTCTTGTAATCGTTCGAGAGACGTGTATGTGCCCTGGAGTGTTCTGGTGTAGTCCAGGATGTTGGAAACTTGAACCGTCAGTAGTAAGGCCTAGTGCCACTCGAACAATAATCAGCGAAAAGACAATTCCCTGGCATCATAGTTAGATAGCAGACAAGATGATTCAAATGTAGCTCACAACAATCTGCGGCAGCTAGAAGTACAACAGATACGAATAGAGATCAGCGATGCTTTCCAGGAGATGGGTAATCAGGTCACCAACAGCATCCAAAAGAACTGTACTAAAAATAATCTTGCTGGTATAAAGAGCGAGGGTCAGGATCAACCAAACAGAGTAAACAGTTGCTGATTCCACTATGATAACAGCAACAAGAATGGTTGGCGATTTATGGTATACTTCAGGTTTGTGATCCCCGTGCGCTCTGCGATGAGTCCACCAAATTCGAGATGCCAGGAGTCCTGAGTATATTAAAGAAGATGAGTTTCAAAATTTGCTATGACTCAGGTGAGACTCACCGGTACAGCCCGCATTCATAACCAGGCTCAACGCGAGGAAACCAGCTGTCCAGGGCTCGATAGTCATACTATAGAACTTATTCTCCCTGACCCGTTCTGCTTCACTTAGGACTATGAGCAGACCTGTACCTGTGAGAATGGTGCTAGCTGTTCAGTCTACCATCGCTGCTGCGGATTCTGAGGATGTACCTAGAGTTGCAACGAGACACACATATAACGGAACCGTGATCCGCTTGTAACCATTCCAAACCACATGAACCCGATATAGCTAGATTTATAGAGCGCAGAGGAATAAGCCTTATTCGTGGTCCGAGTCAAGGATTAAATGCACACCGGTACTCACAGCAAAGGCATCCGCGAGTATGCTTTGCGCGTAGTAAGCAATCAAAAGAACCAGATAATCCACCGTATTACAGCGGGCGAAAAACTTTTCTGGTGTCTCCTGACTGTTGTATATAAAACCATCAAGTATCCTTTTGAAACTTATAGCAATATGCTAGTATGGGCGGTAAATTACTTGTCAATGGCTGAATTCGAGCGCTCAACATACCAGAGTACCAATAATCATCATCAGGAAAGCCAAAGTTAAAACTCTTAACGAACCCCTGGGACTCGTAGAAAGCTCTTTTCGACGTTACAGTATTATGATCATGGATGCAACATCCAATAAAATGAAGAGCCCTAGATAACCCAAATTGAAACATAAATTGAAGAAGATGGCAAGTGAAAGGGCGGAAGTCGTACCGTATAAAATTGACTGGATGAAGATGCTAACCAATGCGTACCCATCGAATGACATTGCCATCTTGCTGAGAAGAATCGTCCTGAGAGAGTATCAGTGCTCTCTGAGGGAGATTTCTCTCACCTTTTAATAGGCACATCGAATCCAGACCTGTGTAAGCTGTATATTCTTCATTTGAAGCGATTAATTATGAGACAGGTGTACATCACCTGAGTTTACCGCGCTAACCGTTTCAGCAATACAGTTTGATTATGCATTCCCGTTCCATTACTCGATGAACTGTGATGGGAAGCCTTCATGGCCACCGACTCTTTGTTAAGGGCCCCAACTCCTACTCGAGTCTACCATGCCAGGATCAACTTGGGGCTCAGGGTATCCTTCGAGGGTTCATCCGCAGCAGGCGCTGATTTTCTATGTATCAATGCGTCAAACGTTGCACCCCTTGATGTGGCATACGACGCCAACTATCTCTGAGTTTTCCCGAACGCCCATGCAGCCCCCTTTTAAATTCCATCTTTGAGCTTGCGCTATTCCCGAGAATCTTCACAGCCTATCATCTATCACATTACAATACGATGTCTGAGATCATGATGTCCTGATATCCAGAAATGTGAGCGTTCGAAGTCGTGACGACCTGGTGGTAGTACATATATAAGTACTTAGTAACTTGATCGAGAATTTCCTCCAGCTTTAGAGTACGTGGAGTCTGGACCTTGGTACTCAAGTACTCATCAGGTGACCTTCCTTGCCGAATACAGCAGGAAGTTCACAAGTAGAAAACCTGCCTTCTTTTTTTCCACTATGACCTTGCACCACCTTTGCTTTCAATGTTTTGTATCCAACTCCTCACCGGCCGCACCTTTCTCAACAATGGAGTGTGCTAAGATAGCATCTAAGTCTGTCTATAGAGCTTCTCGATTAATTTAAACTCAGATTCAGAGCAAATTTAGAGGCCCCTTTGACGAGGTTCTGCGAAGCACGACACCGTGTAAAAGTCAGAGGGGTCGGTCACAGGCCTAGGACAAACGTTGTAAGTGGATCTTTTTGAAGTGAGGTTTTACGTAGGACTCGGATACGATCCGCTTTGGCATTGTCGTATATGAATGGACTTTTTATGGGTGAGACCTTGAGGTTTTACGTGGGACGGATACAATCCGAGATGCGAATTGAAAAGTAAACAATTGACTCATACCCTCAACGTCTTCTTCCTCTTCTCTGGATAGGAATAATAAAATCTTGTCAGATTTCTTTCGTTGACGCGGTGGGGTTCCGAAATTTCCGAAATTTCCGAAATGTCTGGACTCATAGTCAGTTCATAGTTCAAATGTTCAACGTCAACGTTCACTGGAGCGTATAAAAGACGGTGAAACTAATACCTATCTACCATCCTCACCACCCATGGCATCCAAGAAAATCGCAGTAGCAGGCGGAACCGACGGAATCGGTAGACACATCGTCGAAGGTCTCCTCTCAATCCAATCCAAATACTCTCTCTCGATCATCGTACTCTCCCGTAAACCCCAAGACCCAATCCAGTTCGAATCCTCATCCGCACCTGTCATCGCAGTCGACTACAATAAGCCAGATTCGATCGAAGCTGCCTTGCGTAAAGCTTCGATTGATACAGTCATATGTACTTTTTCTGGAAGTGAAGAGGCCTTCGTTAACGCCCAACAAAGCCTCCTCACAGCCGCCTTAAAGGTCCCAACCTTCCGTCGATTCGCTCCAAGTGAATTCGCTACCGATTCAGAGAAGGTTGGCGAGTCGGTTCAATTCCTTTCACTTAAATTACCTATCCTACGATCTCTCCGTCAAGTGAAACTCGAACGTCCGTCGTTCGAGTTCACGAAATTCAATACCGGAACGTTCATGAATTACTACGGATTCGGTAATACCAAGCCAAAAGGTGAAAAGGCTCATGGACATCTAAGGCACTTCCCGTATATGTTGAATTTGTCGACGAAGACAGCAGATTTTCCTGGTGATGGGGAGGGTAGGATGCGTGTGACGCTTGCCGAGGATGTAGGGAAATTCGTCGCTGCCGCTACGCAGTTGAGTACTTGGCCGGAGGAGAGTGAGATGGCCGGAGACGTGATCAAATTGAATGATCTCGTGAAGATGGCTGAAAGGATCGCAGGTAAGTTAAGTAGTTACATACAATTTCTTCTCCTGCTAAATCCGTTCGTTACTTACAGGTGTAACCATCGACGTTAAATACAACACCGTGGAAGAAATTCGCTCACGAATGGATCCAAATCCAGCATCCATCTGGACAAACTTCTTTCTTGAAACGTATCTTGCGTTTTTGGAGGGAAAGTCGGAATTAGTAGGTTCACCGAATTTAAATGAGCTCATCCCGGATGTGAAACCGATGAAGGTGGAGGAGTATCTGCGTATCTGGTGGGGACAGTGACTCGTCCTATGCCCTCAACTGAATCCAAGGTTCCTGTGTACTTACTTGCTTTTGGCCTTTTGTAACTGCATAATATGATCGATATAGGGCCTATGTATAAACAACATTTGAATGAATTCTAACTCTAGCAAATAAAGCTATGAAGAAGTGATCTGATGAGTTCATATAATAAGGTGGAAGAGTGTATACAACTCGATCTGTCTCGTATCGTCCTGCCACCGGCATGGCCTAGCCGGAAAGCTGGCGTGTCAGCCGCCGCCTGCCGAGACCGCCCTTATCAAGCCGACACCATGTCAGCTCGAAGATGGGATAGGATAGACTGCGTGGGCCAACATGAGGGGGAAAATGGGCTTTTTCATATGAAAAATCGTATTACAGGCGGGTACTATACAGTGAGACTTAACTTCGAATTGGTCCCCTTGTGAGGTCCAGGTGATGAGCTTCAATCTATTGTTCCCAACACGCCTTGTATCTCAACGTTTATGAACCAGAGGCAGTAGAGAATCTTCGAGGCACAAGGAAATCGCTACGAGAAACTTCTAATTCTATCGGACACTGAATCTGGTCCTCCCTCCCACCATGAACACACATTCGGTTGTTGAAGATCACCATGAGGGTATTTGCATACAAATTTGCGAGGCATTTTGTGAACACTTCTTGGTACGGGTACCGATGAAAAGTCAGAAACAACACGTACGCGGTCGTCCCGCACGTAGCTAAGATTCTTCAGGTCAGAATCATCATGTCCCATATGCTCGTCGTCCTAGTTCTAACTCGAAAACTATACTCACCTGTCGCTGTCCCCGTCCCAATAAACAAATAGAGAAGCCTCTTCAACGGCGCGTGGGTTCTTCTCAGTCCAGAGTCGGCTCTTGCTAGCTGTTTGCCACAAGGGGTATTCAAACCTACAGAGCAGATCAAGAGAGCATTGATCAAGCACGTACGTATGAAATCATTATGATAGAAACGAATATATCACATATTGCGCTTCCAGCCAACCAAACCTAGGCATCAGGAATGAGTTCATCGACTCAGGGACCAAAGGAACCAGTATCGAAAGGGCTCAGAGTAGCATACCGTCGTTTCTACGTATGTCTGCTGTCGAATGACCATTACTGAGGCAACCCCGAAGCCATGGACTCCGTTGACAATTGCGGCTACGCATTGAGCAATCGCAATCTATGTAAATAACTGGTGAGTGAGCGGGAGAGTGAATAAGACCAAGAACTCACTAAGACAACGGCAAGGCTCAGTAGCTTCGATTGAGAGATGACATAGATTTGGTACGCATAAAATAGTTGAACCATGCATCCAACTAATATAAGCAAATGAATCAGCGCAAGATCTAAATTGGAATGAACAAATACAATCGAACCTAGGCCGGTTATAATGGATACACTCAATCCTGCTAGATTCCTCTGCTCGAGAATCTTCGTGTCACCAAACCCAGTCCCGAATATCGTGTACACGTCTCTCAGCAGAGTCACAGCTTGAAGGGTATTGAGAAGGAAAATAGTGTAAACAAAAGCTTTTTGGAATGACCTGTCGCTGGGAAAGGATATGTAGTATAGGTCTAAAGGAAGAAACGAAGATTTTAGACGAAGGTTCACCGCATTGCTTTTAAAGGCTAAATGATACGAACAGACTTGGAGGATTAAGATGCCGTATAATATTGCGGCTAGGAAATATCCTATTATCTGTGTGCTGCTTATTAGTTGAAGCGCCCTGGAGGATTTGTTTAGGTGACGTACCGACGTTCCAGCACTTCAGTGGTTTTAGAGATCAATACGATATTTATACCCAGGCCAGACATAACATACTAATGGCCGACATCCAAAGCCTGCGTCGATGTCGCATTTGACATTTTCAGAAGTTTGAGTGGTAAGGGGAAGAGTGCATCTGGTGTCCCCCAGCATACGCGGAAGGCCAAGTTTGAACCTGTTGTCTACTTTTATATCTCCGAGAGCACTGAATAGCTGACGTATGTTTAGCGAACCGATAGAATGAGGTAGATTTTCTGGGACGTTGCTTTTGACTTGCAACGAACGGCTAGTTAGTTACGTTGAATCAGACCATGAAAAGATAAATGCGTTCTCACCAGCACAGGAAACGAAGATTTAACAGGTTTAGTATTTTACATCCACTGGCAAGGATGTTGCTTGTCCTCCGATTTCGATGCATTCGCTAAAGTTGCGATTTGGAATTCTCTCCGTACGGAAACATCATTTGGGAGTCTCAGCATGCTGGCGAGGGACAAGAAGGGCCAGGAGCTGTAACATGTCAAGCTTTCAAATTTCAAGCCCCATTGATCAAGGTGTGCCTTCGTGGGACATCTGTAGAGTCTGTCACTGTCAGGTGTAATATGATCGGCATGTGGGTTAGCACACACCTGGCATGCCGCGTCAATCTACCCCAGTCTACCCCGGGAACGGTGTTTCTGTCTAGGGACCTTACCGTAATAAACTTCCTTCCCTGGCCACACTAACAGAGAAATCACTCCGAGATCAATTCAACCTGTGATTACGCTAAGAGTCGAATACCGAGTCTCTGCCCTTAGGTATTGACATGAGCTAAGTTGTCGTTGGATGCATCCTTGCGCATGCACAGCAGCTCATGAATATTGTCTTGATATACACAGCGTAGATATCAATGAACTTTCACCTTCGCTTATGCTCCTCTTCTGGTTCCAGATTGTCGTTCCGTCGATAGGTTTTGTCATTGTTGCTACATGCTAGGATATGTAAGGAAGCAAGACAGCCAGGAGGATATAATTCATGTAGATGTCCGCGACGGAACCTTGAATAAGTGAATAAAAGAGCCACCCATGCCTGGCACGTTCAACATACTTAAGTGCCAAGTGGCGCGCGCGCACAAGGGGCGACTAAATTGAACAGGCGTCATCCAATTTAATTGTGGAGGAGTGGCGCTCACGATGTGTCGTTATAGTGTCAGGAGCTGAAGGATCATGAAATCAACTGTGAGTTTGCTATTCAGTTTACACGCTGACAGAATGTCACAAGAGTCAACAATACATCGGATGAAACATTCACTATTTCGTCAAACTCTTCCTTGTTCAGTTCCTCTACTTGCCAACCAAGTCTCAGGTCCCTACACGTAGTCACGTCAGTCGAACGCATCCGGATGATAGGAAATCACATCCATAGACCCACCTTCCTATTCTTAATCCTCTGATTCTTGATTCGTCTATTGAACCATTCATACGCCGTCACACCGGTATCAAAGTTCTTGTCGGGGTTGTTCTTCACAGCGGCCGCAATCATCGGACTCTCGTCAACCAAAGCACGAAGGACGACGGAATTGCCTGGACGGGTAAAGTACACCTGGGACCAGCGGTCAAGCGACGCCTGTGCACCGGGAGGAGGTCTGTACCAATGGAGGAGTCAGAACTGCTTCCGAGGCATTCGAGTCAACTCCTATATTCAATGAACGACTTACACGACACGGTGAATATTTGAGTGGAGAATTCCACCACTAAACACAGCCAGTGCATCACCGATGTTACAAATTGCATGGCCAGGAAGTGGCTAAAGAAAAGGAAACCCGTATGAGAAATTCTGGACGCCACCCGGTCGGCAATCGAAGATTTACCTTTACGTACTGCCACTGTTCAACCCCAGGAGGAAGAACCTGCAGTCCTCCAAGTCGGTTATGCAAGAAGCTCAATGAACCGAAATCCGTGTGTGCCCCAATCGCCATCCTGTCTGCTGGATACCCTGCCGGTGCCTTAATCGTACGGGCTTCACTTGCACTGTACTCCTCCACCGCATGGCGTTTCGCCAACGAACCAGAGGGTAGCCCCAGTTTTGTGTTGAAGACATCGAGGAGCGTATCGTTAATCGCAATAGACTTTTTCACGAAAGGCGTGATCGTAGATGACATGCGGTTGTTCACCGTGGACGGATAGGCCCGACGAGCTTCCTTTGGCCATGCTAACGCATCGTCTTTGGCAACGTTGATGAATTCGATGGTGTCCAATGCACCCGATGCGTCTACGGCATTAGCTCCAGCTGCTTTGTAACTGAAAAGAATCGTATGCGAACGTGAGCTACAGGATCAGTCGCAGTGGAAGGATACACACCCAAATGATGACCCTTCATCTCCCTGTTCGTGTTTCATCTTCTCTTCGGTGGGTAACTTCATCGTCTCCTCTCCCATCTCAAACATCCCATCAACTTCATCATTTGCTCCATGATTTTTCAAGCTACGGCCAACGGCAACACATGAGAACGCCTAAAGGCATGGCTTTTCTGAGACATGAGACTTACTACCAGAAACCAAGGGTAGTAGCAGCCGACCAAAGGCGATCAATCTCTTCCTTATCACCTTGTTTTATGAGTTCATAGTCAATGATGAGGAGCGAGTGAGTTGGAACGTCTGTTGGGAAAGCGGGAAGTGCTGGTACAGGCATGGGAAATGTCAATGAAGGATGACGCCGAAGGTGCCAGCTTTTATATAAGTCCAGGCCCTTTAGTAATGGATAGAAGAGGTCCCGGATTGCGGACTTGAAATGAGCAATCTGACCATTTAACCAATATAAAGCAGACGTGTAAACCGCGAAGTCAGCGTCTCGTAAGTTACATAGAACCACTCTCGGCACGCACCTGAGGTCCTTAAGACAAGTCCTTAAGACAACCTTCCAGCATAAAAACCTTCGAGTTTATATATCCAAGTGAACTGAGGCATAATTTTGGCGTTCTCATGGCAAGCTATAGAAGGCTAGAATCAGATGACTGTGCCATCAACAATACACATAATTCAATACACAAATAAGTGATAAGCATCCTAATAGATAGCTATCATCTTGATCGTTGTAGTGTTTTAGAATATATCGCAAAGTTGAGGTTTGGAGGGCAAAGCGTAAATTGCAAGGGGATGTAGGAAGTCGGAGAGGTGACAGTTGCTGGAGCTCAAATTTTAGACTCCGTATGAAAAAGCCAGCTGTCGGTTAAGCGGCATTCTAACTTTTGAGGCTCCGCTCAAAAGTCAGTGCCGCGAAGGAGGCTGTTATGACTTTCTACTGCTCGCCACACAATTATCGGTATGTTCTCAGAGAATCTGGCCCGAAACCCTCGTAGCTCTCTGGGGCTAGCTTCATCTATATCGCATGTTGCATGCCGAACGGCATAACTCAACACCGGGCACTGGTCATCTGCTCCATGAACTTCCCCACAGGCTCGGTATAAGACCGCTTCTCCTGTTTCCTATCTTCCAAAAGTACTCACAGAATCATGCCAGTACCAGCATTACCACCTTTCCCAACAGATGTGCCTGCGCACCCACTTCTCGTCATCGACTACGCTCTGTTGAAAGCAAATGACAAGCAAGAAATAGAACGTCTTTGGCACGCAGCTACATCCCTCGGCTTTTGGTAGTAAGCACCGGTATTCTTATCTAGTGCGGGCATACAAAAGGGTTGACGCGTTCTATCTATATACTTTACAGTTTGAGTAACCATGGTGCTGATGAAGAAGTGAACGGAATGTTTGATATGGGAGCGGAGACGATGAAGCTTCCTTTGAGCGAGAAAATGAAATTTGACCAAGGGAACGACGGGGTGTCTTTCGGGTCAGTTGCCTCGTAATGAGTTCTTACTCAGTTATTCTGAACCACACCCCTTTCGAAACTTGTATAGATATAAAGCAGTAGGCGCAAGTGCAGTTGACGCCTCCGGGCTAGGCGACACCGTCGAATGGATCAATGTCTCCAAAGACGATGCTCTTGCTTGGCCTGCCCAAGCTCGACGAGCCTACCCTTCCACCGTGAACGCAGTCATGGAATCCACCATAAAGCCGTTCGTGAAGAAATCCGTCGAAATTAATGATACCTTCTTGTCCATCTTTGAAGCCAAGCTAGGTCTACCCTTAGGGTCTTTACTCAAGCGTCATTCAAAAGACGAGTATAGCGGGTGCGAAGCTCGAACTATCAAAAACCCTCCAGGGCATCACAAGGACCGTATGGCGATCGGAGCCCATACCGACTTTGGTTCTTTGAGCTTCTTGCACAACCGGTTAGGGGGATTACAAGTGCTTCCGCCTGGAGTAGATGAATGGCAATACGTGAAGGTACGTACGCCCACACATTCCTTACTCCTTCCCATCCACGTAATAATCGATCCGGTCGATCCGCTTGAATGTTGTACGATTTAGCCACTCCCTGGACACGCTATCTGTAACATCGGAGATGCCCTTGCACTCTTCAGCGGCGGTATACTTCGCTCTAATATCCATCGAGTTGTGTACGTACTCCTCCGCTCTTCTCATGCACACTCATACACGTTAATCATGCTAATGATATAGCCCTCCTCCTGGTGCACAATCTGCGTACGAACGCTGGTCACTCGTATTCTTCCGACGTCCAGGCAATTCTGTCCTTCTCCGTGCTTTAGTAGAAGAAAGCCCAATAATTGCTGAAGCCGTAAAGAACTCTCCTGACCAGAACTTCGAACCCGGGGAGACGGCGGAAGAGTGGTTTATGAGAAGGGTGAAGTATCAGAGAGTGAAGAACCGAAAGGTAGGTTTTCATATGAATTTGGGAGGTGCATGTCCTACGTTTCTGATTTACGAGCTGAAATAGGGACCAGAGACTTGGTTGGCGAGTAGGGGTACTGAGCAAGGTCGAATATAATGTGGTAGCAATCCTGAATGCGGTGCTAAGATGTATGAACATGTACGTTGTAATTCTACCAGTTGGTGAGGTTTTCTGACACTGTCACCTTCAAATTCGTTCAACTTGAAATATCCTTGCCGCGAGCCTATATGATCTCAAATGGGGCTATCGACACCAGTCACGTGGTATTATCCACCTGTCCGCCGGGCCTAGGCTTACTAATAATTTTGTATCTTGCCAACGCCTCCTAATTAATATCACCAGGCGATATTTCACGAACAGTAACTTCCATGATTGCTCTCATACCTTCATCGCGTCCAACTGACATGCTGGTATGTCCTTGCGCATAAGCTTTCGAATCGAAACACAAACTGGGACGATCGAGGTGGCCCGCAAAAATTTGAAAAAGGTTCAGACATTTATAATTATTCGCCGCGCTTCCGATTCCGCCACTTTTGTCTCCGCAGCTGCAAATCTTGTATGCAACATTAGGAACTGATCAGGAAAGACTGATATCCAGCTTTTCACTCTTGGTTGCTGTCATACCCACTTGACTGTTTCCTCTTCACCTTTGCTAATATCATTTAGTATGCGCAAAGGAGTAGCTAAGATACTTGGAAGCTCCCGAGCCTATGCCTATGACCGCCTCTCCGGCCTATAAATATTTCCAGGGCCTTCCGCGCAGTAACAAATTGACTGCGCTCGGCCGGTGAAACGGACGATCCAAAAGTCCTTAAAACTTTTGTTGATGGCGACTAGCGAACCTTTTTACCATTCTTCTTTTCCTTCAAACGACCACCTCACTAAGACTTCATCCTGCCCACCTTTCCCTTATCCCCCCACCTCTAACCGACCATCGTAACTCTCCTTCGCTTTCACGTTCTCTGCTCCGATAACTACTGTCCATCGTCTACTGTAAATTCCCCTGCTTCTCCCATGGTTTACCCTTCACAAAACTCGGGGGATATAGCCTCGACTACGCATCTTCTTCGGTCAAGTTTCGTCTCGACTTCATCGAGCGAAGTGAGTCGCGTCTTCCCTCTTGTCTCTCTTTACAGTGCTCGATTCTCAACTTTCTCTCTTATTTAGCGTCCATATTCCACAGGCCCCATGGCTTCCAAAGTTAGCTCAATCTCAGACAAGGCAAGTGCTTAGCGCTTGGCACCATCTATTCTTATCCCGCTAAAACTATTTTTATTCTAGTTTTCATTATCGCCCGATCCCCGGCTCTGGGGATCAAATCTATCACCCAACGTCGCTGAAGACGACGACTTCCTCCACAATCCTGATGTCCGAAGTGGAAAATTGGTTGACCATGACTCATTCTCGTGGTCTCGGAGGGGATTAGCGAACATGGGTTGTCTTGGAATTTTGGCGGTTTCTCTTGCGATGTTATTGTAAGTTCCTTTCATGACCTTGAACATTCTCCCGCTACGCATGAAAGTGGCTCATCAGTACAACCTGCACCGCAAATAGCATTGGTTATCCTGTTCTTACCTACGTTCAAAACTACACGGTTTCTTCGGCTACTACCAATACAAATCGTGTCAACTCGTCTGGCCAGGTCATTATTCTCCTTCCCCATTTTCCCCGAGCAATGATGATGTATATACGAACTCCAGATCCCCGATATCGGAAACTTTGGTCTCATTGATCAGGATACTCCCGATGATGCCTATACGATCAATTCCTTCCGTGACGGGTCTTCGTGGCAGTTGGTTTTCTCTGATGAGTTCAACACGGATGGCAGGACGTTTTATCCTGGGGATGATCCTTATTGGGAGGTAAGTTATTAGTTCGTCCATGGGTTAAGCTAGCTTATAGAGTCAAACAGGCAGGTTCGTCTTTTCTCTTCATGATTACACTCCGATTCCCTCGTTTACACTCTTCTCACAAACGAAAGTTGACCTGCATTATTGGGTACGCATGAGTCGTTTCTTTCGGTTTTCAGTGCTCATTCAAGGGCCATTCCGTTCTTAGCAAACTAATAACCTGGAGTGGTATGATCCTGCTGCGATCACGACTGCTAATGGGTCCCTGGTTATAACATTCGAACAGAAAGAAACGCATGATTTAAATTATCAAGGAGGTAAATAATGTTATCTTCAGTTTCCTTGCGCTCTCGTGCTTAGCCTTTTTCTTAGGGATGATGTCAACATGGTAAAATCCTATATGATATTGCTCTGAGCTCCATCTTGACGTCTCTCGTTAAGGAACAAATTCTGCTTCACTGGTGGCTATTTTGAGGCGAGCGTGATGTTACCGGGTATAAATAATGTACATGTCACTATTCTTTCATTTCATGACAAAACTGCTGACCTGTTGATGTTCAGGTTGTCGGAATGTGAGTGGCGATTGCATTTTCCATTTGCCATGTATGACTCATATTTAATGCCCTTCTCCTTATGCTAGGGTAAGGGCTAGGCTCGTCCTGACGTATGCATAAACGATTTATTTATATATACACAGTGGCCGGCTGTCTGGGCATTAGGCAACCTTGGACGGGCAGGATATGGTGCAAGTCTAGACGGATTGGTGAGTAACAAACCGTTCTTCCCGTCGGAACTATTTTATTGAGTCTAGACCAGTGGCCCTATGTGTACGACTCTTGTGATGTCGGTACGGCACCCAATCAAACCAAGGATGGTCTTCCAGAGGCAGCTACTACCGACGGTTATGCGAGTTCCAACTATGAATTATCCTACCTTCCGGGTCAACGATTATCGAGATGTACTTGCGATGGCGAAAGCCATCCGGGACCTAAACACTCGGATGGGACATACGTCGGCCGTTCAGCTCCTGAAATCGATATGTTCGAAGCACAGGTTAGTCACATCTTCCATTTTCACGTTAGTAAACCCAAGAACCGAGTAAATCAATCCTGTCTTCTCTAGGTATCAAATGAAGTTGGACAAGTGTCCCAATCAGCGCAGTGGGCGGTACGTTACTCACGAATGAAAATGATCTTTTACTAACTCTGGGCCGTGACTTTGTTCCAAAAGCCTTTCAATGATGGATATGTGTGGCAAAACACGTCTGATAATCTGATTATCTATAACACTACCGGGTCTGCGCTTAATTCGTATATCGGTGGGGACACACAACAGGCTACTTCAGTTGTGACGAACACCGATCAGAGTTGCTATGAGCTCGCGGATAATCCGTGCTACTCCGTCTATGGGTTCGAGGTGCGTATTTGAGTTTTTCGAGGGTGCGATGGTTCTGATAGAGCTAATTTGTTCTTAGTATAAGCCTGGTGAGTCGAGATCTTGCATTATCCAAAAGGACTCGGTTAACGTATCACTACTCTAGGGTTTGACGATGCGGTGAGCGAAAATCCGGATATACTTTCGAAGTTGGCCAAATACTTATCAGTTTAATGTAGTATATCACCTGGGTATCAAACGGAACGGCATCGTGGACTTTGAACGTTGCAGGTATGGGAGCGGACACCGTCACTGAAATATCCGCTCGACCCATCCCTCAAGAACCAATGGTAACCGCCTCTCTCTTTCTTTCATAATAGTTTGACTTACGCTCGCGCAATCTCGGCAGTACCTCATCATAAACTTGGGAATGTCAACCAACTTCGGAGACGTCGATTTAGAACATCTAACCTTCCCTAATCATCTTCGCGTGGATTACATCCGTGTTTATCAGGATCCCGACAACATTAACATAGGTTGCGATCCGTCTGACTTCCCAACAGCTGCATATATCAATACGTACGTACACTTTTTTCTGTTGCGATCTACAGCCGTATTTACTGCTCACTTTGGGACCCTTTCACAGTTATATAGAAGCATATAGTAACCCAAACCTGACAACATGGGTGGACGATTACGGACAGACGTGGCCAGCGAATTCATACGTTGACACTTGTCCATCATCATCGTCATCCTCCGCGTCCTCATCTTCGTCGACCGCATCATGAGCTCCCGACTCGTAGAGGGGGGAGGGGATCTTGTAATGATTCAATTCTGTATCGGACTTTTGTACTTAATGTAAACGCTTGAAAATTCACATGCGTATAGACAGACTCTACATCCAGCTCACCTCGAAGATGAGTATGCACATTGTCATGTTTAATTGGAGGTCATCGCGGTCTCGCGGCGTTTACGGCCTACATCCGGACTTCTCAAGAGTACCTCAGTACACCGAGAGATATTGAGTAACAGCTAGTAACAGGTCCGCTGGCTCGCGGGAAAGGATCAATACGCTTGAGACAGGACCTCCCAGGACAGCCACCCACAGTAGGCTTAGCAGAACGGGGCTGCGTAAGCGGTCCCCTAACGCCGCATGATAATGATCGTAAAATGGCTTGAAGGTACTTAGAAGAAGTATTTGGCAGGATGAGAAGGATAACGAAATACGCTGAAATTATGAGAGGGCTGCCAAATAATTAGGAGAGGTTCATTATCCCGGGAGATCATGTAGCGAAGATGGGAGGCTTACCTGCAGGATTATGAACAGTGGGGAGGAAGGAGGCAGTCTGAGGCAGTGGATCCATGAACGTCATCATTCGGTAAATATCTAGCGCCGAAGATTGCCGATCGAGGAGGAAGGAAGGAAGGAAGTTTATTACGGCACGGTCCCTAGACAGAAACGCCGCTCCCGGGGCAGCGCGACGCGGCACGAGTCGAGGACTGAGTACTGAGTACTTAGCTCGCGTGAGTCAACGAGGAGGAAAGAAAGAACCAGGGCGAAGGGGCTCCTTTGCCTCAGAACCTGCTCGAGCTCTTAAAGATGCTTGCCACGAAAAAATCATGTGGGGGCCCAATTACCGACATAGGACCAACTCGGTCACATATAATAAATGGGTCGACTTTTAAAAGGAGTTGAACACCGAGCCAGGACAGGGAGAGCAGGGACTCAGAGGACGGAGGCTATTGATGATCAGGTACCAGCAATCATACAATCACGGAAGAATGTAACTTGCAGGGAATCACAAGAATCACCGCTCTGACTCGCGTTGCCGCTTTACAGCCTACCTATAGCTATCGGAATTGACTCAGATGCAGAGGACTTATGTCAAGACCTTCTTCGAGGTAGTTCAAACTTAAAGTAGTTCCAACTTGAGTCGCGATTTCACCGATCTTCTGCAAGGTCAAGGGAAAGGTACCTCCGATGACTGAGACCGAGTGCATATCCGAGGCATGGTTGATATGATCCCTCGACGTTACAACATTGAACCCCATGCAGCAATCATCTGACGCTGGAGAAGCCGGGTGATCAATTTTCCGAGGGTTCCTGCAAAGTAGAAGAGGAAACTGACTGGATAATCCTGATCAAACAGCGCTGAAGGCCCAGAGTTGCCAATAGATGAACCACGCCTGGTCATTGCCTTTGTATAGCTACGTATTGAATATTCGCCGTTCTTCTCTTCGATACGTAGTTTCCCCAGTATATACTCCTTCTATCACCAATAGCTTGGGTACTTCTACCAATAACAAGGGCCTTCTGGTTAGAAGCAGTAATCGCAGCAATGAACGATGGTCCTCCATCCGGACCTCCAGTCGATAAACCGATTGACATTCTAGCTGCTTGACTGTAAGAAACATTTGACGGTATCTGCGAACATAGACCCCGATGTGAATACAACGATTGAAATAGTGAAAGTAAAGTACTCACCTGTACCACAATGTCCGCGGGAAGTAAGACAGTTTCCCTGAACGACCCATAGTCATTGCCATCCAACGCTGTCCAACGAAAACATCTACAGAACATAGCACTGTCAGCTCTCCTCTGGCACACAGTCGACTTCCATTGGATAGTTAGATCGCCTTACACTCTATCCCCTTCATGAATCGCCTCAACACCGTCTCCAACCGCCTTCACCTCGCCAGCAACGGCCGTCCCCAATATCGTCCCTGTTGTCGGTCCATTCTCTATGACAGGGACTATCTGTATCGCCCAAGCCATGGGATCTAGGAAAATTGCGTCCGCTTTGACTAACACCTCCCCAGTCCCTGGAATCAGCCGTGCATTTGCTTGTGACGACTCGGACAACATTTCGGCGTAGGGGCCTGGGTTCATTGAAGCTCGACTCTTTTGAAGAGATTCGTGGAACCATTATGTGAAGGTATTATATAGATCCATTGGCTGTTCTGTGTCAAATAAACTATGTAGACTTTGATGATGAAAGGAGTAGAAAAGGAGATTACTTGCCGCCGCGTTCACCGTGCACCTCTGCTTACCTTATCCTCAGACGCTCGCGGAGCTTGCCCGCGGCCTCAGCCGGGCCTGGGAGTGCTCCGTAAAAGTCACGTGCTCAGTCGATTCACCTCTTCCGGTACTACCATCACCTTTGGTCTTAGTCGGAAACTATGTCGCAGTCAAAGCAGAGTTATGCTGCTGACCAGTTACTCGAGCTCATGCTTCAGCTAAAGGTAGGAGTAAACCTTCTATGATAACTCATTGCTGTACAATGGATGCTTTTACCAGAAAACAACACCCGCAGCCGCCAAGCAGATTCTGAACAGTCAACCTCAGATTGCGTACGCATTGATCACACTCATGGTGTCAATGAACGCTGTGAACTTTGAAGTGTTTCAAGTAACCATCTTTCCACTTCTGCCGATTCTGATCGAGCGCAGCTGACTGCGTGAATCACATTATAGAAAACATTAGCTGATTTCGCAGCCTCTCAACCCGTGCAATCCGTTCAACCGACACCATCAATGCCAGCCCACGTCACGCCGCCGTCGGCTATACCACCGCATCTACAGTCTCAATCTCAGTACAGGACACCTACTCCACCGACATCTACACCTACTCCACCGACATCTACACCTACTCCACCGACATCTACACCTACTCCACCGACATCTACACCTACTCCACCTTKAGCAGCTACGTATTCCAACGGACATGGCCAATCATCTGGGTATAGACTCCCACAGCCTGGATATCATCAGCCACCTGGTTCTAATCAAGGATACGCTGGGTATGGCCAGGGATCATATCAAACTTCGAGTAGTTATCCAGGTTACCCCGCTCATTCTTCATATTCTTCATCCCCGCCGCAATCACAATCTCAGCCACCGCAACCGCAGCCACCACAAAGTTCGATGCCTTCTATCAATCCCGCGATCTTGGCAGCTATTCCTGATGAGCAGAAGGTTTTTACTATTCTTTTCTTTGAATGGGATGCTTGCGGTGTTGACTCATGCTTTACGGCATTTTTCCATTCCCTTGTCAAGGCTATGGTTGTGCAGGTTTTGTCAATGACCCAAGAGCAGATTAATATGCTTCCTCCTCAGGATCGAACGAATATTTTACAACTGGTTCGTAATCTCGATTTTTTGCTTCCAATTATTTCCTTTTGTTCCTCTGACGTGGCATTTTTACTTCTATCTAGAGGGCGACGCTTGGTCTTTCTTGAACTGGATATGTGCACGACTTCGCGATCTAGCAAGATGTCCACAGTCCCTGCTTTGTATAATAAGTAGTAACTGTCACCACACCTTTTGCAAATCGAAATAAGGTTTTATTCTAGAGAATTCAATAGAGCGCGTATCCTGCGTGTATCTTAGTATTTCAAGTCGGTAAAGGCACTAAGCTTTGACTGACAGATACAACTTATGGTACCCCGATTTCTTTATCTGTATGTTTCATTTCGCTATCGCATGAACATTAGATCCTTTCACACATCGCCGTCGACCCGATGCATCATTGAAAGTGAGCAGTGCGCTTCCCTCCAAACCTTAAAATTTTCGTCCTTGATATGTTGCCGTTATAGTACTCACCTCTCCGTTTATCTATTCTTCCATTCAGTGAGTTATTCAGTACCGTGCTCAATCACGCCTTCCACCATCACAGAGGCATCAGATCGACTCTGGAGAAACCTTTTCCTACACGTTTTCCTGCCCAGACCCGATCTCGCTTCAAGCTGTTTACCACAGACCCTCGCCCGCCTCATACTTAGAGCGAGAAATTGTCGCGCAGCCCCCGAGTCCTTCTCTATTCGTCTTCTCAGCAGGTGAAGTGGAGGAAGGTGGGGAGACCTCTTTGTCAGATAACCGCTATCAGTAAGGCGCAATCTGCTATATGGAGAGCGCCACTATAGTTCGAGCAATTTATCCACATCGCGTCGTCAAACCTTGCTCTTGACGTGCTGCCGTTACTCTATTGGGCCTTTTCCATTGAACAGTAGGCTGTTCAGTGCCGTCGACTACTGAAGCATCAGATCGAGACCTTCCCTTCATTAAGGTTTAGGACATACGGTATGTCTTTGAACTAATATCGTTGTTGACGCTGAGAGGTTCGGTGACCGCACCGTAGGCCGGGGGCAGGCGTCCCGGTATTGATTCTTATACGCATCCTATTATGATGATCTCTCGTCGTTTGCTTGAAGGAAAGAATTTCAGCCTCAAGACGATGCTAGAATATAAGGTTCACGCCCGAGTTGTCACCAACCGCGATTGTCCCTAGACCTTGAATATTTGAATACTGATTTCTTGCGGTCGCTAAGCCTTAGCGGAACTGGGACACTACAATTCGAGTTTATTATCGGTTGTTCTAGTTCTCCGTTGCCTTTGCCTGCGTGAATTTCTTAAAGGTAGGTGAAAGGAGGGAGGTTCTTTTATGATCTGATTTCTGCTGAATCTTCAGGTATTTCATACCTGATATCGCTTCAAGAATGTGGTACCCCAAGTAGTGCGCAATAGAAATTATGAAAATCCATTTCCGATTGGACCGGGCACACCGTGCTTGTGTTTTGGAGAAGGTCGATATCGGTACTAAGACACCAAATGTATGAGGGTTTACTTATACAGAATGGTGACCTTCCCAATGACCTTCCCAATAACTTTCCCTCCCACAACTAAGCAAGAAAGCACTACTTGTGACTCGCTGGGGCTGCGTAAGCCTTGAGGACATTGATCATAATCGATGTCAAAAAGGCGTAGCTGACAGGCTGTCCAACATTGCAGATCTTAATCATTCTCTCCATTCATTCAAGCTACTCAATTCAACGAGGTCCTTGCTTGCATATGATTCGCAAATAGACGCGTAGGTTCCGGGCCCGAGGGAGGCCTCAAGCGGCCTGGATCAGGATGGTGCGAGCAGGACACGTGCAGGACATTTTCAAGGCTGGATATTAAATAAGCAAATGGGCGCTTGAGGAGCGCTTATTTCTTTTCTCTTCACCGCTTTCGTACCGACTCCAACCTGAGTTGTTTGCTCTTCAATTCGTATTTCTAGTGGAATGCTCCATTGTATCCTGACACCCTAGGCTCATAGTCTGCGATCTTTAAAGCTTCCCAAGTTGCTGAAGCATGCTGGCAGACTAGCCACGGACAGCAACGGGCAATTCGCCCCGCAATTTTTCAAGGAAACCAAAAGCCACCGGATTTTTAGTTTTCGGACCCAAAAGCACCTGGGATATCACCGTGCGGCGATGCAAGACCGAAGAGAAATTGGACAATGGAAACGTTTGGCTCATCTCCGACTCCCTAGTACTATCTACAGTACATGCAGAGATTCAATGATACGTGTAGAAACTGCCGGGATTTTACGAGGGTATATGTTCTCAAGAATTCTAGCGTGGCAGAGAAATATCGGTATTCGAGTCAAGTCTCGATTCATCATTCCCTAATTGTTCCAAGGAACGGATTGATTTCGAGTTTCGTGGCGCCAAGGAGGCAATGAAACAAATGTGTTCAAGAAAACAGTCTGATATCTCGCCCCTGATGGGTTACCTGTTGCTTCGGTTTCGTCGGAGTATGAGCCCATCCATACTTATACTGGTGCCCCTTCCGATTTCCTCACTTTTTCTTTTCTTTCTCATAACTCCTTCACTCTTTAAGCTTTATTCCCCAGGTTTCCACCGTGGGGTACTTCAGATTCTGCAGATTTTACGTTTCTTTCTTCGTTTCTTTACATTTTTTAGACGATATGGCCGCAACGACTCCTCTCCTTCTATCGAATTATTCATCTAATCCTACTGCTACAGTGAGACTGGCAGTACGTGCATCCGAATGCTTGCGAGTTCTGCCTTGACTCTTTGTTCCCTCAAGCGTCCGAATCACGCAGGCAAGACCTCAAAGACTAGTTTGGTTTCTGAAAAGGTGAGGGTTTTTACAAATATAATACTTTTGTCGGATACTAATAGGTACTGAGCAAAGTTCTCCTTACCACCTGACCCTTACCTTTGGGGCTCGACATTATCGCCCAGCTCTCCTGAGCCCGATGATCTTCTACACAATCCCGACGTTCTTCACGGGAAGGTGGTCGATCACAGTCCGTTCCGGCTTTCACGGAGGGGATTAACAAATATTGGGTGTCTAGTTATATTGGTGTTGGGTATCTTGAGTTTATTGTGCGTACACACATATATATCTTCATCATACTCATTCTCATTCCTGACATTTGCTGGCTACGGGTAATGGTTCGGGTCGGGTCAAAAACAGTGCTGGTTATCCGGTATATTCTTTTGTAAAGAATGATCAGCGGAATTTTAGAACCGCTAATACTAATCGTGTCAATGCAACCGGTCAGGTATTGTATTTTCTTTCTCTCCTCCGTGTCTTGTTTCACTTCCTAAGGCCGTATCGTGATGATGAGGAATGCTTATCCCGATTCTCCTCCCAGATCCCCGTGATGACCTTTGGCCTCTTAGACAGAGACACCCCTACCGAAGCCCACACACATACATCTCTACGTGACGGATCAGAATGGCAACTAGTTTTCTCGGATGAATTTAATACGGATGGGAGATCATTTTATCCTGGGGATGATCCATATTGGGAGGTGAGATTTTTATTATCTTGATGAACGTTTTCAAGTTGGTTGGGAGCTTACCATTACTGTGTATCACTGAACGATTATCATTGGGATTTATGGTTGGTGACGATAGGCAGGTCAGTACCATGGCTGTGTTCTTTTGTGAACGGAAGTTGATTGTAATATTTTGCTTCTTTTCTGATGGATTAGTTGATTTGCATTATTGGGTACGTTACTGAGCGAAACGTCATCTGAAGCGAGTCTACCTTTTCTCATTTCTTTCGTTTTTTGTTTTAGCAAACGGGCAACATGGAATGGTATGATCCCGCTGCAATAACGACATCTAACGGGTCCCTCGTTATCACTTTCTCGAAGAAGGAAACTCATGGGTTGAATTACCAAGGAGGTGCATATGCGATTTCTCTTCGGTTCTCATTCTTAGTTTGTCTCACCCTTCGTAGGAATGATAACGACGTGGAATAAGTTTTGTTTTACTGGAGGGTACGTTGAGGCGAAGGTTATGTTACCGGGCGTGCATAATGTGTGTATTCATTAAGTACGGCTACTTTTTCACTGACTCGGTGGTTGTACCATGGTATTTAGGTTGTAGGAATGTGAGTTGTCCCATATTCTCCCATCACAGGTGTAACACAAATGGTTTTCTTATGACCGTGTTTATGTTAGGGTATGAATCAATTTTTAATTCGTATCCGTAGAGGCTGCTTAGCTTATAGGCAAACTTACACAGTGGCCAGCAATCTGGACACTAGGAAACCTCGGTCGAGCAGGGTATGGCGCAAGTCTAGACGGAATGGTACGTCTTCACCCCCCCTCTCATTTCCAGGCCCCCTTCACCTCGCTTACTATCTCCGCTAATCAGTGGCCCTACTCCTATGATGCCTGTGATGTTGGTACAGCCCCCAACCAGACCCACAACAATCTCCCGTTATCCTCTACGAAAGACGGCTCGGGTGGTGCTGCGTTATCATATTTACCTGGTCAAAAACTTTCTAGGTGTACGTGCAAGGGGGAGAGTCATCCTGGACCTCAACATAATGATGGGACATATGTCGGCAGAGCGGCACCTGAGATTGATATGTTTGAGGCGCAGGTGAGTTTTGATTTTGTAAGGAGGGGGTTGAGTTGGTTAGGAGAGTAGATAAGGGAGTTGAATTTTCCCCCTATGGTGTAGATATCAGGTGATGTTGGACAGGTTTCTCAATCTGCTCAATGGGCTGTAAGTGACCCTCCTTCCTTCATTTACCTTACACCTATGTATTTCTCCTTCCTTTTGAATCTTTCAGCCTTTCAATGACCGATATGTCTGGCAAAACACCTCTTCCAATCTCCAAATCTACGACACTACTATATCGGCTCCTAACAGCTATATTGGGGGGAATGAACAACAGGCTACTTCTGTAGTGACAAATATACAGAATTGTTATGAGTTTGAGGATGAACCTTGTTTTGCTGTATATGGGTTTGAGGTGAGCTGTTGTTTTCAACCCGGAGCTGGGTTGGGTAAAGGATTTACCCTGAGCTTTTACTTGCTGTTTCTCTACAGTACAAGCCTGGGTATGATGATGCGGTGAGTGGGATTTCGTTGAGGTTTTTGAGTTAATGATTATGTATCGGGATACTTTTTAGTATGTAAGCTGGGTAGCTGATGGGAAACAAACTTGGACTTTGAATGCCGGTGGTTTGGGAGCGGATTCTGTGTCCGAGATATCCGCTAGACCTATTTCTCAGGAGCCAACGGTAACCCATCTTATTTCCTTCTCTCACTCCTACTTACCACTCCCTAATCTCTAATAGTACCTCATCATGAACTTGGGAATGTCAACCGGTTTCGGAATAGTTGATTTAGAACATTTGATATTCCCTAATCACCTCAGAGTAGATTATATTCGTGTTTATCAAGATCCTAACAATATCAATATTGGTTGTGATCCACCAGAGTTTCCTACAGCTGCATATATTAATACGTATGTACTCGAGTCCCTTGTTCCTGCTTATAGTGCTCATGCATTACCACCCTTGCAGATACAAAGAGGCGTATACGAACCCTAATCTAACGACGTGGGTGAACGATTACGGACAGTCATGGCCTAAGAATTCGTTTGTTGAGACTTGCTGATTAATACTCCTTCACTCCTTTATGTGCTATTTATTTATTTATTTCGCTTGCGGCAGCTATGTAAAGTGCATTCTTGGTACATTCACGATCAAGCGTGGGATCCCCACCAAAGACGCAAATACTCCTCCACCCTCATTGGTTTCACATCCGTGAGCTCATTCAAATTCGGTGGGCCAGCTAATTTCATCTTTCCCTCCAAAAACGCAAGAAACACTTCGTGATAGAAATTTATCCTGAATGTTGCTGGATTTGGGTCCATGCGAGAGCGAATCTCTTCCACAGTGTTGTATTTAACGTCGATGGTTACACCTGTAAGCAACGTCGGAGTTAGCAGGAGAGAATAAACTGTATGTAACTACTTAACTTACCTGCAATCCTTTCAGACATCCTCACGAGATCATTCAATTTGATCACATCTCCAGCCATCTCACTCTCCTCCGACCAACTACTCAATTGCGTAGCAGCAGCGACGAATTTACCTACATCTTCAGCAGTCGTCACACGCATCCTACCCTCCCCATCACCAGGGAGATCCGCCTTCCTCGTCGACAAATCCAGCACATACGGGAATCGTCTTAGATGTCCATGAGCCTTTTCACCGTTTGGTTTGGGATTACCGAATCCGTAGTAATTCATGAAGATTCCGCAATTAAATTTCGTGAACTCGAACGGGTGATTACGCTCGAGTTTCACTTGACGGAGATATCGTAGGATGGGTAACTTGAATGAATAAAGTTTAACCGAATCGCCAATCTTCTCCGAATCGAAAGCGAATTCACTTGGAGCGAATCGACGGAAGGTTGGGACTTTTAAAGCTGCTGTGAGGAGGTTTTGTTGGGCGTTAACGAAGGCTTCACTTCCAGATAAAGTCGATATGATTGTATCGATGGAAGCGTTACGCAAGGCAGCTTCGATCGAGTCTAGGTCCTTGTAATCGACTGCGATGACAGGTGCGGATGAGGATTCGAAGTGGATTGGGTCTTGGGGTGTACGAGAGAGTACGATGATCGAGAGAGAGTATTTGGATTGGATTGAGAGGAGGCCTTCGACGATGTGTCTACCGATTCCGCCGGTTCCACCTGCTACTGCGATATTCTTGGATGCCATGGGTGGTGAGGATGGTATGTAGGCGTTAATTCCACCGCGTTATATACACTTTGAATGTTTGAACAATGAGTCTGGACATCTTGGAAATCCCGTCGGAATAGAGTGGGTTTAAACAGTCTTTATAATTCACCCGCAGCACCGAGAGTGAGAAAAATAGTGGTAGAAATCTGGCAAGAGTTTATGAAGACGTTGAGGGTATAACTGAATTGCTTACTTTTCAATTCAAGTCTCGGATCCTATCCGAGTCCCACGTAAAACCTCACCCATAAAAGATCCATTTATACACGACAATGCCAAAGCGGATCGTATTCGAGTCCTACATAAAACCTCATCTTAGAAGATCCACTTACACAGTGCGACAATGTCAAAGTGCCCCATAGGAATACAAGCCCAGGAAGTCCTCAAGTAAGACTAGTGACCGAAGCGGCTTATGAGTTAGGGCTGGATGTCGAGGCTGCTCCAGATGGGAGTGGTGCACAGGAAGGTCTTCAGACTAAGCAAGATGGTTGGGAAAGATCCGCTGTCATGGTGTCAGCATCATAACGGCAGTCCCGGCAGGCGGCGGCTGACGCGTCACTTTCGTTCAGGCTAGGCCATGCCGGTGGCGGAGGCTGAGAGCGCGATGATATGAGACAAGTTGAGTCGCATGCTCTTCCACCTCAGAATACGAGCCCATCAGATCAGATCTCCATAGCTTTCTTTGTTAGAGTTAGAACTCAGTCAAATGTAGTTGAGAAATATATCGATCATATTAGTTACCAAAAGCCAACAGTAGGTAGCTAAACCAAACTGGAACCAATTTAAGGCATGGGACGTATCACTGTCCCCACCAGATACCCAAATACTCCTCCACCTTCATCGGTTTTACATCCGTGAGCTCATTCAGATTCGGCGGACCAGTTAATTCCATCTTTCCCTCCAACAACGCAAGAAACAACTCGTAATAGAAATTTGTCAGAGCGGTCGCTGGATTGGGAACCAATCGTGAGCGAATTTCTTCCATGGTATTGTATTTAACGTTGATGGTTACACCTGTAAGTGATGAATTTAACAGGAGAGAAGAAACTGTGTGTCTGAATACATTACTTACCTGCAATCCTTTCAGCCATCTTTATGAGATCATTCAACTTGATCTCATCTCCAGCCATCTCACTCTCCTCCGGCCAAGTACTCAACTGCGTAGCAGCAGCAACGAACTTCCCTACATCCTCAACACTTGTCATACGCAGCCTAATCTCCCCATCACCCGGAATATCCGCCTGCTTCGTCGACAAATCCAACACATACGGGAATGGTTTCATATGTCCCAATGCTTTTTCACCATTTGGCTTAGGACTACCGAATCCATAGTAATTCATGAACGTTCCGGTATTGAATTTTGTGAACTCGAATGACGGACGCTCGAGTTTCACTTGACGTAGAGATCGTAGGATGGGCAATTTAAATGAAAAAAATTTGACCGACTCGCCAATTTTCTCCGGATCGAAGGCGAATTCACTTGGAGCGAATCGACGGAAGGTTGGGACTTTTAACGCAGCTGTGAGGAGGTTGTGCTGGGCTTTGACGAAGGCTTCTTCACTTCCAGATAAAGTCGATATGACCGTATCGATGGAAGCGTTACGCAGGGCAGTTTCGATCGAGTCTGGGTCATTGTAATCGACTGCGATGACAGGTGCGGATGAGGATTCGAAGTGGATTGGGTCTTGTGGTGTACGGGAGAGTACAATGATTGAGAGAGAGGATTTCGGTTGGATTGAGAGAAGACCTTCAACGATATGTCTACTGATACCTCCGGTTCCGCCTGCTACTGCGATGTTCTTTGATGCCATGGGTGGTGAGGATGATAGGTAAGTATTAGTCTCGCCGTGTTATATACGCTGTGAACGTTAGAACTGTGAAAGCAGACATAAATCTCGTTGGAGTGAAATGGGTTCAGACAGTCTTTGCAATCCACCCGCGTAACCGATTTCAAGTTTGCAATCCGCCCGTGCAACCGAAAACAAAAGGCCGCGTGAAAGGATCGCTTGAGGCTGTTGACAATTGATACATACTTATAACAAGGATCAAATGATGAGGGAGCGGGGAAAATACTGGTCGAAGCCCGGCAAGAGTTGATTATTAATATTCAGAGAAGAAGACATTGAGGATATGAGTCAATTGCTTACTTTTCAATTCGAGTTTCGGTTCGTATCCGAGTCCCACGTAAAACCTCACTTAGAAAACATCCATTCAAGTACAAGTATGCCAAAGCGGATCGTATCCAAAGTCCTATGGCATGAAACCTCACCTTAACAGATCCACTTACTTATACAGCGGGGTAATGCCAAAGCGCCCCTATAGAAGTACAAGCATAAGTAGGTATGTATACATAAGCGTAAGTATAGAGATACACACGAAGAACCACTACTATGAAAGCAGACCTTGAGCAGACCTCAACAGAAAAAGGAACTACGTCATTTTTCGAACTCAGCCAAGTAAGTATACTTTCCAGCACAACAAATAACTCAGTCTGTTTACTCACTATGCTCTCAACTTTCTTGGTTAGGTTTATAAACTATTTTTACCCTCATGTTGGCCCACGAAGTCCTCGAGTAAGGCAATGTCATGGGCAGCAGCAGCCGTCGCCGCCTGGTGACGGCTTCAAACTTCAAAGCGGCAGGCGACGGCTGACCTTGCTTTCTGTCCGGCTAGGTCACGCCGGTGGCGGAGCTTGAGCTCGGGATTCTGAGTGGTATGCTTTCCACCTTAAGAGTACAAATCTCCATACTTGTATTTATAAGACTTGGAATTCAGTCAAATGTAGTTTGTAACTATATCTCTCATATTAGTTACCAACAGTCGAAAGTAATCGTAAGTACACAGGACTCTCAAATTCAAGCATAGGACCAATCACTGTCCCCACCATATACGCAAATACTCCTCCACCTTCATCGGCTTCACATCCGTGAGCTCATTCAAATTCGGCGGACCTACTAACTCCGTCTTTCCCTCCACAAACGCAAGAAATGCTTCATGATAGAAATTCGTCATAACGGTCGCCGGATTTGGATCCATTCGTGAGCGGATATCTTCTATGGTATTGTATTTAATGTCGATGGTTACACCTGTAAGTAATGAATGAGTTTGGCGGGAGAGAGGATACTGTGCATCTGAATACATGACTTACCTGCGATCCTTTCAGCCATCCTCACGAGATCGTTCAATTTGACATCATCTCCAGCCATCTCACTCTCCTCCGGCCAAGTACTCAATTGCGTAGCAGCAGCAACGAATTTCCCTACATCCTCAGCACTCGTCACACGCATACTACCCTTCCCATCACCAGGAATATCTGCCTTCCTCGTCGACAAATCCAACACGTACGGGAAGTGTTTTAGATGTCCGTGAGCTTTTTCACCGTCGGACTTGGGATTTCCGAATCCGTAGTAATTCATGAAAGTCCCGCAATTGAATTTCGTGAACTCAAACGCCGGACGCTCGAGTTTCACTTGACGAAGAGTTCGTAAGATGGGTAATTTGAATGAGTAAAGTTCAATCGTGTCGCTGACCTTCTCCGAATCGTAAGCGAATTCGGACGGAGCGAATCGACGGAAGGTAGGGAGTTTTAGTGCTGCTGTGAGGAGGTTTTGTTGAGCGGTAACGAAGGCTTCTTCACTTCCGGATAGAGTTGATATGATTGTATCGATGGAAGCGTTACGCAAGGCAGTTTCGATCGAGTCTGGCTTATTGTAATCGACTGCGATGACAGGTGCAGATGAAGATTCGAAGTGGATGGGGTCTTGGGGTGTACGGGAGAGTACGGTAATCGACAGAGAGTATTTGGATTGGATTGAGAGGAGGCCTTCGACGATGTGTCTGCCGATTCCACCGGTTCCGCCTGCTACTGCAATGTTCTTGGATGCCATGGATGGTGAGGATGGTATGTAGGTATTGGTTCCACCGCGTTATATACGCTTCAAACGTTTGAAATGTGAGTCTAGACATTTCGGACTTCCCGTCGGAGTCGAGTGGCTTTGCAATCCACCTGCGAACCGAAAAGCTGGGTAAATGGATCATTTGAGGTTGTTTGACAACCAATACTCATATTATAACAGGTAAGTATAGATCGATGAGGAAGCGGGAGAAACAGTGGTAGAAATCTGGCAAGAGTTTATTATTAATAATCAGAGAAGAAGACGACGTTTGGAGTAAATTGCTTACTATTCACTCGACTTTCGGTTCATATCCGAGTCCCGCGTAAACCCTCACCTATATACGACCCACTTATATGCAGCGGAACGTACCCGAGTCTCACATAAAACTCCACCTATAATATATAATGTATATATACGACAAACATAGGTAAGTATATATAAGCGTAAGGATAGAGATACATACATATAAGTGCCTGCACGTTATTGTCTTTGTATAACTACAACCTGAGTATTCAAAGTACTTTTCTTCGACACAAAGTTACCCCAGTAACACCCATCTACACTCGAACACCTAGTCTCATTCGTCGCAGCAATGGTCCTAGGAACAGGCCCCGGAGAGCCAACACCGTGACTTCTATCAATAACCAAAGCCTTTTGATTCGAAGAAGTAACCGAAGCAATAAATGAAGGTCCACCATCTGGTCCTCCTGTTGATACGCCTATAGCCATTTGAGCGGCTTGGGTGTAGGTGAATGCTGGAGGTATCTTTGCTGTAATTGATATGGTATTGTAGGAGAGGGTAGGGGGGGGAGGGGGGAGGGGGGGGGAGGTTGGGGGAGGAGGGGAGGGGGGGGGTGGGGGGGGGGGGGAGGGGGGGGGGAGAGGGGAGGAAAGGGGGGGAAAGGGGAGGAAAGGGGAAGAAAGGGGAAGAAAGGGGAAGGAAAGAACGACTAACCTTTATAGCAATCTCCGCAGGAAGCAAAACATATTCCTTAAATACACCATAATCATTTCCATCCAAAGCGGTCCAACGAAAACATCTATAGATTATCATTATCGTTAATGATGTAAGGCGAGTCAGTCTTCGGATTTAGATTACAGATTATGTATGCCCGGACCCAAAGGAGGAAGGAACAAGGAACAAGGAACGGGGAGGAGGGAATTTAAACGCTTACATTCGGTCGTTCACGTAAATCGTGTTAACACCCTGTCCGACAGCTTTTACCTCCCCAGCAATAGCTGTACCTAACACCGTCCTAGTCCCTTTCCCTGAACCATTCATCCCGCCGACTTGGTTGAAGTTTTTCGCCGTCCCATAAGTAGAGGCGAAGGGAGAAGCGGGGGTGGAGCCGGAGGTGGAAGCAGAGACATGTACCCTCCAAGCAATCGGATCCAAGTACATCGATTCAGCTTTAACTAACACCTCACCCTTCGCAGGTGATAGTATTGTTCCTGAATTTCCTCCTACTCGATGTGGTCTTGGTAGAGAAGACGAAGAAGATGGGAATTCTGCGTAGGGTCCTTGAGTTCGGGACATAGCGTTAGCGTTTTTAGGGAGCCGAAGGAATCAAGGAAACGAAGAGCAGAGGAACAGAGGAGCAGAGGAGTCGAGTAGGTGTGGGTGTAGGTGTAGGGGTGAGTGTGGGTCCGAGACACGCGTTTAACGCTTAACGACAACACTGAAGTTATGTACCCTTTTGAAAGTTTGCGAGTTGTGTGGCATATGACTCCCTTGGACGTTTGACGAGGTGGAAGGGTTGACGTTCTGCCGCTGCGTACGTACTGACGTATGTACTAAGGGTCCTCGAGACCGAGTGAGGCCGAGTCTAAAATGTCGAGAACGGATCGACAGTACGTATGTCATATGTACTACCGTTCCTACCGTTGATCACGGTCGCGACGTGGGGATCTGCGAGGTAGGTAAAATACATATGTAGCGTGCGCAACTCTGCAACTCTGGTCCGTTTAGCGATCGCGAGAAGAGATGATCAGGCAATCATCTGCGATCATCATGATGGACGTTGGGGCCGGGAATGAGAAAGGCATGAGATGATGAGAGGTGCCGTGGCAGTGGCAGCTGGCGGCATGGTCTCGATTGTGCGACAACTCGGGGGGTACGACAAGATTTAACCTCAAGGTCCACAAGGAAGTTTATGATCTCCTGTGCACGTAGTGCCCAGAGATCAGGCTGAAATGTCGGAGTATGTATCAGAATTTGGCTGATTGAGGATTTAAGTTGTCAATGCCATGATCAGTTGTACATACATACCGAGGTACGTGCCAGACAATTATGATAGCTAACCAGATTGATGGTAAGACTGGCAACTTTGATGTGTGTAGACAGCTTGAGATGTTTCATGAGGTTTCATGTTGCTAGACGTTGCCGCGTTCAAGCCATATGCAATGGTGTTGGATGCAGATGGAGTTGAGATGGAGTCTCAAATTCGAGAGCAGGGCGGCTGAGTTTGAAAAAATTTAGGTAGCGCCAGCGGCCCGGGCGGATCAGCCAAAGCATCCCCGAACACCAAAACCCCGAACTCAAATAGATTCAAACTCTCAATTTCTTTGACTCTCCACGGAATCTTCGATCTCATTACATACTAGAAACGACGACCGACCCGGCAAACAAAAGAAACATCTGGATCTGAACAATTTTGCGTACGCAGCGACGACCCTCCAGCTGCAGTTGAATGGGCACGCCCGCTGAACACTCCCACACGCCGTCTGAAGTCTAACGGCCGCTATCAGCATGGTTTCGTACTTACATAGGGTCCTAGGTTGGCGACTTTATTTACCAGAAGCCCAAACCTTCTGGTCAAGAACCTTCGAATACGCTGGGTAAGGGAGCCACTGTGACAGTGCTGCGGATGAGCGTCGACTGTTCTTATCTATCTATCTACACTGAATATTGAAGGATTCTTATATCTCTTACAAGTACTATAGATCGTTCATTCAATATGTCAGCCCACAGTATTGGCAATGTTCTTATTATAGAACATCGTCCCTATTATTCTCTTCTCACTTGTACTATCTCACTATTCCCACTCCTCCTTGTACTCTTACTGTTACTCTTCTCTGTACTCCTGTAAAACACATACGATGCAACGTGTATGGTCAACGTATCTCGAAGAGACTCTCACTGGCCGGCGTACGCCGACGCCCCGAGGGAGGTCCGAAACGCCTACTCCGAGTCGACCGAATTCGGTATGTCCACCGTTTTTCTCCCTGTCCCCGTGGTTGCCCTGACAAGAAATCTTCGCCTGGTCACTTTCTTTTGACGTTTTACGTCGAATTTTTCCATTAATATTGACATTCTTTCGATTGTGAATCTGGCGGTGTTGGATTGGGCGTAGATGTATTCGTGAGTGGGGTTTCATCTATACTTTTTTTCTCTGTTTTTGCTTAGGTTTAATGGATGATGCTAATGCTAATGCTATACCTTTTTTTTCCGAATGATTTCGTTATTCAATTGGTCTTTGTAACCCTCCGTACTCGCCTCCTTCGGGTTTTTATTGGGGCGTCTACGTCACCTGCGAAATCACCTATTCACATCTCCCGTCTCCCATCGCCTTGGCATCTTATCATCACCGTCGACGTGGCCTCTTGTTCTACGCAGCGGACGCAACTCGAGTCTGTCACACACAGCCTCAACACACTACATGCTCGCCGATATGAACAGCGGTAACAATGACAGCGGACCTCTCACGCCACCTAGCGCGCCCTTTGCATCAGGCGGAGGAGGCATTGGCTCGAGACCAGAGTCGTTTCAGGGCTTAGGCTCGGGCTCGGGCTCAGGAGCAGCAAGTATGACGAACGTATCGCTTTCAGTTAACTATGTCCCTTCCAAGTTTTCTGGGGCTTTGCTTGCGCCTGGTGGACCTAGGAGGAGGAATAAGGGCGGTAAAGGTGCTGCGGGTTTGGAGGGGCTTGTGCCCAAGGCTGGAGGAGGTGTCGAGGCGTTCAAGAGTGGGGAAGCTAGGATGCCTGGTCAGGCCGACGAGGACTATGATGGGGTTTCTGGAGGGTGGTTTGGTGGTGCTAAAGGGAAGGGAGGAAAGACGGGGAGAAAATTGAGGTGGAATAAGTTTAAGTGGGCATTGTTCATTGCGAATTCTCTGGTAAGTTGTTTCAAAGGGTCTCTATTCTCTTATTAAGAATTGTTTACGTTCTAGTTCTCCGTATATTCTCTTACGGCCCTTATATTCTGCCTTCTGACTTGGTTCGATATCTGGCACCATGCTGACATCGTACGGGTGGGCAACCGCACCGAACTTATCTTCTCCACTCTGGCCGCCTCTCTCGGGATTTTCACCTCTCTCATCGGCTACGCCGGTATCCTTCTGAACAACCGCTCTTTTCTCGCCGTCTACACCTTCCTTCTCTGGGTTACCTTCGCCTTCTTGGTCGTCCCCGGTTACATGACGTACAAACGTCACACATTCAATCTCGAAGGCAAGATTAACTCTGAGTGGTCTAGGGACCTAGGCGCGGATGGTAGACTGAGAATACAAAATCAGCTTGGATGCTGTGGGTACTTCTCACCTTTCGTCGAAGCTACCATCTCGCAAACGTGTTATTCGAGGTCGGTATTGCCTGGGTGTAAGTTGAGGTATTTGGATTTTGAGAGGGTCGTTTTGAAGAGGTGGTACATTATTGATTTTTGCTTGGTGCCGTTGCATGTTGGGGTCATTTTGGCGGGGTTGTTGTGCTCGAATCATGTAACGTATAGGTTTGGGAAGGGGATGACGCCTAAGGCGTATAGGTTGAGCATGAATAGTATGGCGGTTATCATGGATAACTATGCTACGTGAGCCATTCTCTCGATTTCGCGGGTTTTTGTTCTGATTGGTTTTTTTTCTTTTTAAAAAGGCAATTGGCGGAACAGTACGGCCAAGAGATAGCTTCTGGATTTGTCGCTCGTTCGGAGAGCTTGGGGTATGCTTCTGGGAAAGATTTTGGTAGTGCTGGGATGACGAGTATGCCGTATGCTGAAAGAGAGGCTGCGGGTACGACGACGAATCAGCATCAGAAATATGATTCGGTTGGGTCGAGGGCGCCGGATGCGCATTAGTTGTGGCGAAAAGCTTTCTTTTTTCTCGTTCTTTATTAGTTGGTCGTTCTCTTTTTTTCTTCGTTCTGAACTCTCTGGTCTCGTCATCTCAGTTTATCGAAAAATTTTGTTTGGGACTCGGACTCTTTGTTAGTTGGAATACTTAGCTATATATTTTGCACCATTCCTCACGCTCTCTTACACTAACACTCGCTAGCTGTGTATTTCTCGTCCTAATAATAATACGTTGCCCGTCGTAAACGCCTCCCCTCGTATTCCAAATTTGGTAACCTTCGACACGTCGCGTCCAGTTAGTTTCCCACGCACCCAAAATCCCCTTCGCTGTAACTTATCCATCTCGTAGAACTGAATCTCGCCGCTCTTATACTTAACCATCAAGGACGATGGCAGCAATGACTTCGGATCCATCATGTTACACCGTCGTCTTCGAGTCTAGCGCGGAGTATCCCTCTGCTTCTGAGCTTCGTACGGCGCTCGAAAAGGGCTCTGACGAGGTTAAGATTGATACGCTGAGGAAGATTATTGTTTCGACGATGAATGGGAACTCTCAGGTGAGTATACTCTCGGCTAGTTATATGCGTCTTTCAAGAAACTGAATCAGTGTCTTTGTGTTGTGGGATGTGTAGCCAACGCTGATGATGCCTATTATTCAATTCGTTATGCCTTCGAAGAATAAACAGCTCAAGAAGCTGTTACATTTTTATTGGGAAGTTTGTCCGAAGTATGATGAGAATGGGAAGTTGAAGCAGGAGATGATTCTTGTTGTGTATGTTTTTCTTTTGTTCGTTTGATTGAGGTATAACTGACGCAAGCCTTGCTTTTGTACTCTTGTAGAAATGCTATCCGAAATGACCTCGTGAGTACCAAAAACTCCATATGCAATTCCCCAATGAGTTTTCTTATAATACTCTACAGCAACACCCAAACGAATACATCCGCGGCGCAACCCTCCGTTTCCTCCAAAAAATCGCCAAAGACCAAGAACTCCTCGAACCTCTAATCCCAACCTGTCGAGCCTGTCTAGATCACAGACACTCCTATGTCCGCAAAAATGCCATCTTCGCCTTATTTTCAATCTATCGTCACTTCGAACACCTCATCCCAGATGCCCCAGAACTCCTCACGACGTTCCTAGCAGCAGAATCAGACGCAACGTGTAAACGCAATGCGTTTGTTTTCCTTGCGCAGTGTGATTTACCTCGAGCTGTTGATTGGATTCGTGCGAATCAGGAGAGTGTACCTGGTATGGAGGAGGGGTTGCAGATGAGTGTTATTGATGTTGTTAAGCTTGATGCGAAGGAGAATGAGGGGAATAGAGCGAGGTATATTAGGCTTGTTTTTGAGCTGCTTAATGTGCAGAGTCATGCAGTGAGGTATGAGGCTGCTACGGCGTTGACGATGTTGACGCAGAATCCGGCTGCGATAAAAGGTTCGTCTCCTCGCTACTTTTGAGGGTTGCTTTTCTTATGATGGTCGTTTGTAGCTGCGGCGTCGACGTTGATTTCCCTCGTCATCAAGGAATCCGACAATAACGTCAAGCTTATCGTCCTTGACCGCTTAGAAACGCTTCGGTCTAAGCATGGCCATGTCCTCGATGGGCTCATTATGGACGTGCTGCAGATTCTTAGCAAGTGCGTAGAGGTTACCTTTTTCCTAGTTGCGAAGGTACTAACATTATTACAGCTCTGACATGGATGTGCGTCGAAAAGCCATGAGCATCGTGCTAAGCATGACCTCGAGCCGGAATGTCGAGGAAGTCGTTTTGTTCCTCAAGAAGCAGCTATTGAAGACGCAGGAGAGCGGGGCTGATGTAGACAAAGTGAGTTTTTTTTTCCCCCTTTTACTAGGAAGAATTTTCTAATGAAGTTTGGAATATAGTCGTCTGAGTACCGTCAGCTTCTCATTCAATCTATCCATGTCACTGCCATCAAGTTCTCCGAGGTTGCCGCGAGCGTCGTCCTCGCACTTATGGAGTTTTTGGGTGATTCAGCTACGGCTTCTGTGTCCGGTGCGTTCGCTTCGCCTAGTGTCTTCCTTTGACCCTAAATATTAATTCATTTGTCCTTTTATAGGACCAACAGCTTCCACCCCTTCCTCAAGTACCTCTACCGCCCTGGACGTCATCTCTTTCACCCGTGAAGTCGTAGACAAGTTCCCTCACCTCCGCCTAGGCATCTGCGAGAAGCTTGTTTCTTCCCTCAGTGAAATTCGCTCGGGTAAAGTCTTCCGAGGTGTCCTCTGGATCCTCGGAGAGTTTGTTGGCGTCGTCCCTGAGGGTAGTGCTGATGACGAAGAGGAGGGTAAGGCTGCTAAGGCCATTAAGGAGTGTATGGAGGGTGTCAGGGCGGCTATTGGCGATATACCGATTTATGTTGCTGAGGCGCAAGGGGTGGATGGTGATGATGTAGCTGGGGCTGGTGAGGAGAAGGAAGGAAGTGGAAGTGCTTCAGGAGGAGGGGGTAGACCTAGGGTTCTTGCGGATGGCACGTATGCTACTGAGTCGGCGTTTACGATGAGTACTAGTGCGCCGGGTGTTAGTAGTGGGAAGGATAGGAAACCGCCTTTGAGGAGTAAGTTCGTTTGGCGTACGCTTGAAGAGTTGAAACTAATCTTTATGCGTCTTTAGCTCTCATTCTCGGAGGCGACTTCTTCACTGGTTCCGTGCTTTCTGCTGCGCTAACGAAATTGGTATTGAGATATGATGCGTTGAAGAGTGTGAAGAGGGAAGAAGCGAATGTTTTAAGAGCTGAGGTAAGGTTTTTTCCGTCGAGGTTTTTTGTCGTTCCTATGCGAACTCATCTTTTCCTGATTCAGGCGATGCTAATAATGACCTCCATCATTCGCGTCGGCCAAGCCAAATCTTCACCCGCACCCGGCGCGCCTCTCGTGCAAATTGATGAAGACTCGACGGAGCGAATCATGAATTGCTTGCAAACCCTGAGTGAACTCAGCGGGCCTGCTGCCAAGTCCCAGAATGCCGAGGAAGGCGAGCATAATGAGGAGGTTGTTAGGGAGGTTTTCTTGCATGATACGAGGAAGGCATTTGAGAGGATGGTCGGAGCACAGGAGAAGAGGGCTGCTGAAAAGAGGGCTGCGGAGAGTCCGGAGAAGAAGGTGCAGGTGCAGGTTGATGATTTGTTGAGCTTTAGGCAGTTCTCGAAGAAGGGAGATGATGCTGTTGATGTGAGTTTTCTCTTTCTCTCTCTTGTATGTGAATTATTTTCTGATGTGGCTTTTCAGTTTGATGAGGATTTGGGACGTGCTACTGGTGCTGGAGATGTGCAGGAGGACTTCATTTCTAACTTGAGTAGAATATCGCAGCTCACTGGTTTCTCGGACCCGATATATGTCGAGGCGTATGTCAAGATGCACGGATTTGATATTCTCCTGGGTAGGTCGTTCATTTTGTCTCTGTGTGGGTGTAGTGTTGACCTTGTCTTTCTTCACTCTTTCCTTCACACCCTATTCCGTGCCGCGCGGTCCTTACCTCCAGATGTTCTCCTCGTCAACCAAACCTCTAACACACTCCAAAACCTCTGCCTGGACTTTGCTACCCTCGGCGACCTCAAGATCGTCGAGCGCCCTTCGGTGTACACTATTGCCCCGCACGGCTTCCAGTCGATCAAGGCGACAATCAAAGTTTCCTCTACGGAGACCGGTGTCATTTTCGGAAGCATACTCTGGGAAGGAGCGAATATGTCTGAGGCTTGTGTGATTCTCAACGATATTCATATTGACATTATGGATTACATCAAACCGGCATACTGTAATGAGGCGCAAGTGAGTACACACTCCCTTACTCTTTGCTGGAGGAGCAAGTTACTGAATAGACTCTTTCTTTGCTTTGATTAATAGTTCCGTAGCATGTGGACCGAGTTTGAGTGGGAGAACAGGGTCAATGTGAATAGTTCCATGTCGTGAGTGGGACAACTTTAACACCTCGATGACCTTCATCTAATGAAGCTCTTTGTGCTAGTGACCCTCGGGATTACCTCAAGCACGTCATGAAGTCGACCAATATGTCGTGTCTGACACCCGATGGCGCTCTGTCAGGCGACTGCGACTTTTTATCCGCAAATATGTACGCAAGGAGTCTGTTCGGTGCGTACTTTCTGAATTAGACTGCTTCTTGTGTTATGGCGTTGTTTACCTTTGACTTCAACAGGTGAGGACGCACTGGCGAATCTCAGCATCGAAAAAACAGAAGCGGGAACTGTTACTGGACACGTCCGTATCCGGAGTAAGACGCAGGGTATCGCGCTTTCGCTGGGAGATAGGATCACGATGGGTTCGTTTTCTTCCTTGTTTTCGTTCCTTTTGGTATATGACTGACTGATTGACTCCGCCTGCAGCGCAGAAGGATAGCAAACCGCTTTCGGTATAGGAGTGAGAAAGATTGCGGATCGTGGACGAAGTACATAGATTTGTACTGTACAGGACTTCTGGATTACATACCTCTTCTTTTCTACTCATTTTTTCTTTTGTGAGCCGCTGCTGCTAGGCCTGTGACCGACCCCTCTGACCTTTACACGGTGTCGTGCTTCGCAGAACCTCATCAGAGGTTCATCGTATTCAAGCAAAGGCCTTGATTTACATGTGTACTACTATCAACAGACTCCGAAAGAGAAGTCAAAAGACGTCAAAGATTCAGACGTCTAAGTAGTGCCATAGGATAGCATAGAATTCGTTCCCGCTTCGAATGGAGTGTCTAAGTGCTGCTGTTATGATGTCCAGTACATACAAGTCGAAACGATTCATTCTAGGTGAAGAATAAAGGAGTACTAGTTTCAGAGGGGCCAAAAGCAGCCGGGCACGGTCGGCATGTAAAAGAAAGCAAAGTATTGAAATTGATACACTCTTTACGGGAGCCAAAAGTGGCCGACCGTAGGTCAGGCCTCAGGCGCGGCTGGCATGTAAAAGGAACAAAAAAAGAAAGTATATGTATATAAATCGTTGAAATTAGTACATTCTTCTCGGGAGCCAAAAGCGGGGACCAGCTGCTTTCTAAACAGTCTCTGCGTACATACCTCAGGGAACTGCGGATTGTCAAATTGTATTAGAAAACATTCCCATGCGTAGCACAGGTAGCTTCTAGTAAGTATATATATAACTATATACTCAATCCCTGCTCCGCCAATACATTAGACGTCCAAGCCTCCGGAGCCATAAAAACTGATGTCTCTTCTCTAAAGATCTTCTACCCTGCTCGGGACATCTCTGCTCTATCTGCTCCAGATACCTCTGTTCTAAAAGCTCCACTACTTTATTTCGAGTCCTGATATTGAGATCTGGAGATCCCTTAGTATGACCATGCCAGGAGAAAGCAGAGGAGGAGTAGAATAGAAAACAAAGTTCATTCAAATGTGAATACAATTGTAAGTATACCCTGAAAGTAAAAAAGGAAAGAGCAATGACCTACAGATGCCCATACAATAACTTTTCTTGTGTCAGTGCTTGTTGGTAACAAAGAGATATTGTTCTGTAGAAGCTCCAGCGCATCTACAGATGGAGAGGTAGCAAGGAGGTGATGTATCCAATGAAACTGAGCGTAGATTGTGACCTCGTTGAGAGAGTTCGATTCCTGAAGCACTCGGAGACATTCAACGCATATGTGATGGTGACATTCCATGAGATTGATATTAAGTGATGAGGTGGATGGTATGGTACCAGCGGTGACCCTCGTTATTTGTGAAATGCCATGACTGTTAGGAGCGGCACTGGAGGATACATCACTCCCACGCATTTGACTTGAAAGTCCGGGCCCAACAACTATTACTGGAGGATGTGGTAGATAGGACTCGCTGACTCTCGCTACATTGAACCGGTGGTCGAGCAAGGAAGAGATCAGCATCCACATTCCACGTTGAAACATGACAAGATCATATTTGAGTACCTCTATTAACTGTGACAGTTTCTCCATGTCGAGGTCACTGCTAGAGGCAAGTTGAACTTGGAAACCAAATTTAAAAACCTGGAATTTTTCAGCGAGTTTCATTTTTCCAAGAGACTATACATGAACAGAAACAGAACATGGAACAAGGTATTAGAGAGGTGTTAAGTAAGTGGAGATGATGTTATGAACAGACCTCAGCCCAAGATGCAATACTTTCCAGAATGTCAAGGCTTTCCCGTAATGCCATTGCACAGTCTTTCAAACAGGTACTTGTGCGTCGCATGGCAGTGTTTACAAACCCGTAAATATCGAGTTTGTTCAATGTTGAAAGTAATGCCTCAGAAGGGACTGCTGTCCTACAATGATAACGCCAAAATTGCCATGCGTATAAATCAAACTTTGAGTTCATACTAGAATAACAGAACAAGTATTCACTCCTCAATCAGTTTCCACAACATGAAGTAACTCACCATTCCACACCCTCCTGATGCTGAATAGCATGAAATATCCTTTTCAAGAGATGTAGCGCAATCCGTTCATGCCTTACTTCATCCCTCCGATCGACGAAGAACCTTCCTGATCGTTTCGGATCAGTGAGAAAGTCAGTGAAGGACGCATGAAGAATCCGAATTTCATCCTGGTCAATTCCGGGTATATGCAGTACTGAATGTAAACCAAAAAGCAATGTCCAGATTTTTCCTCTGTTTAGGAAGAATATACCTTCAATACAGGAAGATGTCGCTTGTTTGCAAAAATCTGTGAAGAAAATGCTTTGCCTTGGGCCTATGAGATGGGCGAGTACGTCTAGAAGGAGGCCTAGATCTCTCTGCGGCAATGTTGAGAGAATTTGAATATAGAGCAGATCAAGATCAGGGTACGGTGAGTCAAAGTCTTCAGGAACTGTTATCTTGAGAATAATTTCGAGACTTTCTGGAGGAAAACAGCGATAGTCACTGACATATTTGAGGACTGTGGCAGCATAGATGAATTGACCACAAGCCCTCCACACTAGCTGCTGAATAATATCCTCACTAGGCCAGGGTGAAGGGATATGCGACATAGCCCTACGATGATCGCTGTGAATTTTACAAAATCCTTCGCGGAGGTATATAGCAATATCTTCACCGCTACGGGATTCCTCCGACTCGCCAATATCATGATAATCAAGGATGGAGTGGAAAGATGTAAGGCTAAACGCATTCTTGATTGGAGGTTCTGGTCGGCTACAGATAAGGAACTCGAGAGGGAACGACGAAGAGCTTTTAGCTTTGCTAATTATGCGGAGAAGTCGTTCCTGGGAGGGAACATCAATACACTCATCCAATCCGTCGATGACGACCAATTTCGGAAGATCTCTCCATCGGTGGAAGGGCGTTACCGCAGCACATGGTTCAAAGATGAGCTTTTGGAACTGATTCTCGAGCTTCGAGTGTAGAAGATCAGGTTCCGCCCTGACTGCCTCGTTGATGGTGTGATACAAGACTGGTCTGAGCATCCGAGACGTTGCGAGCTGGTAGGCGATAGTGGTGAAGAATCGGCTTAGATTGTTGCGATGCGACTCCGTGCGCGCGAAAAAGAAACTCGCGGCTAGTTTACCGGAGAGTGGCTTGGAAGGTTCCGAGCGACGAGGTACAAATTCCTCGGAAATAGTTTGCGCGATAGCAGATTTCCCTACTCCGGCTGGCCCATATAGCCAGAATATAGGTGCGCTCTTTATTTCGTCGTAGATCCAGGTTCGTATGATTTCGAGAATACGGATGCGAGTGCCAGGATGGCAATTGGGAGGTGGAAAACGCTGTTCAGCGTCATACGAAGCACCAATGGCCGTGTTTCGATACAGACGCTTGATCCCACTACCAACTGCATGAAGCAAACATAGTAAGATTTCCTGAGTAGCATCAAAAGCAACTGCTTTACGCACCTCGATCCTTCTTATGATTGTGATGTACATTTCCTGCAACATTGTTGAAATAGCCACCTGCTACGATGAAGTCATGAGCGCCGGTGAAAATTGACTGATTAGGGGGTATAGACGACATCAGGAAGATGAAAAGCTACAGTGAGAGAGGAAAGAAAAGAGTTGACAACGCTGTATGATTTACCCATCACTAATGTTCTGGATGGATGTTTTCTTCTTTTTCGATAACACTGCCTTTAACTATATTGAGATCTAATGTATACCACGTCAATATCCAGGTCGTTACGAGCAATTACCGGTTTCCCCGCACTCAGTCACCAATCGTCCGAGTAGAAGATGTACACCAGCAACTTGAAGAGAGCGAATGAGAGTATTGACTGGGGCTGGGCAAGAGTTGATTCTGGTCAACAAAGACTAAATTTTCGCTTTCAGGTGTTGATACTGACGGAAAAGGGAGTTTTGTAGAAGATAACGGTTTCACATGGATGAACCACCGTTGTGTCTTCATATGATAATGTGATGAATACGAGATTGAGAGAGATTGGGGAAACAGTAATGGTCTGGTAATGGTCCCCTCGGCTGCTGTAGATGTTGCACTAGGGAGTAAGCCAAAGTGCAAAAGAAACTCGAGTTCCTCTCACTGTAATCAATCAGGCCCGTTGAGTGGTTAACCGGTTATTATCGATTCTTCAAGTACTGTGCTAGTGAAAATCACTGAATGAATGCCAGCGTGAATTCAGAGGAGAGCTTGCTGTTGCCGGCGAGCCGGTCCGGTCGGTTTTCGTGGCTCGCTTTGACCGTGCGTCGTTTTTGTTTCGGTATCGCAAGTCACACTGTGCAATGGTTCAGGATCAGTTCGACATTTTGAGCTGGCCATATAGCTTCATATCCCGGATTGGCTCGGTTTGACGTCTGCCAATCTCTGCACTCTTATTTCTCATTCTCTTGCTTCGATCTCTCGCAACGATGGGCATATTCGACGATGCTCGCGAAGATTCTCTTCGTCTCCATATCCGCCATTTACTCTACGACTACGCTATCTAACACTACTACTAATTATATTGAATTTACTGAACAAGCCGTCACTGAAGTACGTATCCTTCACCTTGAACTGCTCAAATTTCTCACTTCTATTCCCCTTTTCTCAGCTGCTTTTGCAAAGCCTACGAGAGGTGTCTCACTGAGAGCTATGCAGTCCACCTCCAACCAAACCATTCGAGTCTCTGGCGCGCTTATATGCGCTTGAAAACCTGGAGAAATGTAAAGAAGATCCACCGTCGTCGCCCGAAGCACTTCGGTATCTCAAGACATTTTTGGCGGGAATTAAGTTCGGAAAGAATGCTAAGTCGAGGTCTGAGCGCGCTGTTTACGAAGACGAGTGTGAGTATAGTATCTTCGGTGATAATTGTTGCAGAATAATCTAACCTTTCAGTTGGAAGACGATGTTTCCTTCCCGCAAATCCTATTCGAACCCATATTTTCCAGACGTGCTCGGGGACAGACTCCTCGTCCTGGAACCAACGAATTTCGAAAATCTCTGCCTAATTCGCACCACGATCTCAGCAAGTCATCCTCTATGATTGTACAATTCCTCTACGCAATTAAATCTGGTCAAAGTCGAACCTATCCAAGATCCCGTCGTCAAATTAGAGCATGTTTTGTCCGTTTAACATTTCATGTAGAAGTTCTCACAAGACTGACCCTGGAGATAGGCGCGATACTTTTCACCTCACACCTGAAACTGGGAACGACGTGAATCATTTCCTGAAGGYCGTTGCAGTTYATWTCGGCCTGGTGCAAATCACAAGAACCAATACCTTGATACTGGTGCATGACTGGATCTACCCCCTCTCGTGCTCGGGCCATCACTCACGAACCTTAGTCCAACTTCATATCCATCTTCCCTAGGTGTATGAATCCTGGTTCCGGGAAAGCCGCACCCGCTAAGCGTGGAGAGAATAGGCAGGCATCCGCGACTGCGCCAGTTGAGTTGATGGACCAGCTGGCTATGGAGGTTCAATCTGTGGAGATGGAAAAGGATGAGCCGGGAAAAATATGATTGTCGTTAATGGATGGCGTGCGTGTCTTATGAATTCCTGCCATCATTTGTTTTTATATCGAAACTGATTTTATTTAGGAACGTTTTGCTCCTCGTCCCCRCCAAGGRCTTSCTCAACGCCTACATCAAGCCARGRGGATYAWRTAGACCAGCTCCGAATGCCTTCTTCACCTGATACCGAACTCTCGCCTGTCAAGGCTCTGAAGGATATGTGAATGGGCGCGTTACTTCTTAATTCATTCCTTGATGAAATAACTCATTTGCGAGACGCGCCGCAGACGTACCTGCCATCACGCGCATGAGGAGGATCAGAGGAGCGACGGGAAAGGTCAAGCAACTCGGGGCTGGTAAAAGGTGTGCATATAATAATTATTCTTCGTCATGTTTACGTCCTCTTCGATAGTCTCGCCCAACCGAGCTGGGCGCACAGACCAACGATTATTTTTGAGTTGCTTTATGTGCAGAGTCATATGGTGAGGTATGAAGCTGCTCTGGCGTTGACGATGTTGACGCAGAATCCGGCACGCCGTTGATGTTGACGCAGAATTCGGCTGGGATCAAATGTTGGTGGTCTTTTTGCTATTTTGAGAATTGGTGAGCTTATGATGGTTGTTTGGGCCTTTTTTTATTACCTCCGGCGTCGACGTTGATTTCTCTTCATAATGGACATGTTGCGGACTCCCAGCAAGTACGCATAGGTTAGTTACCCTTTTCCCTAGCTGCGAAGCTACTAACACTTGCATTATTACAGCTGACATAGACGTGCATCGTAAAGCCATGAGTATCGTGCTGAGCATGATGTCGAGGAAGTGGTGTTGTAATGAATCTTGAGAAACAGGCGTCCGAGTACCGTCAGCCTCTCATTCAATCTATCCACATCACTGCTATCAAGTTCACCGCGAGTGTCATCCTCGCACTTATGGAGTTTCTGGGAGATTCAGCTACGGCTTCTGTGTCTGGTGCATTTGCGTTGTGTTTTCGTCCAGTCTCTTCCTTTAACCTTAATTGATGATTCATTTACTCTTTTATAGGCCCGACACCTATCCCTTCCTCAAGTACCTCTACTGCTCTGGACGTTATCGCTTTCACTCATGAAGTCGTAGACAAGTTCCCTCACCTCTGCTTAGGCATCTGCGAGAAACCCGTTTCTACCCTCAGCGAAGTTCGCTCAGGTAAGGTCTTCCGGGGTGTTCTCTGGATTCTTGGAGAGTTCGTTGGTGTCGTACCTCTGCTTTCTCGGACCTGATATCTGTCTAGGCGTATGTCAAGATACACGAGTTTAATATTCTGCTCAGCGGGGCATTTATTTTGTCTCTGCATGGGTGTAACATTGACCACTTTGTCCTTCTTCACTCTTTTCTTCACACCCTATTTCGTGCTGCGCGGTCCTTTCAAATGTCCTCCTTGTCAACCAAACCTCTGACACACTCCAAACTCTCTTTCTGACTTTGCTACCCTCGGCTACCTCAAGGTCGTTGAGCGCCCTTCGGTGTATACTATTGTCCCGCATGGCTTCCAGTCGATCAAGGCGACAATTAAAGTTTCCTCTACGAAGACCGGTGTCATTTTCGGAAGCATACTTTGGGAAGGAACAAACATGTCCAAAACTTGTGTGATTCTGAACGATATTCCTATCGATATCATGGATTACATCGAACCAGCATATTGTAATGAGGCGCAAGTGAGTATATACTCCCTTACTCTTTGCTTGGGACCAAGTTACTGAATGGAATCTTTCGCTTCGCTGGGAGATAGGGTCACAACGGGTTAGTTTGTTTCCTTGTTTCGTTTCTTTTGGTATGACTGACTGATTGACCCCGCCTGCAGCTCAGAAAGATAACAAGCCGCTTCCGGTATAGGAGTGAGAAACATTGTGGATCATGGACGAAGTACATAGATTTGTACTGAGGACTTCTGGATTGCATTTTTTACTCATTTTTTTCATGTGAGCTGTTGCTGCTATATCGTTGGTTCATCGTATTCAAGCAAAGGCCTTGATCTACATATGTACTACTACTGCCAACGGACTCCGAAAGAGAAGTCAAAGATGTCAAAGGTTCGAACATCTAGTGCCATAGCGGAGCGGATAGCATAGAACTCGAATTCCTGTTTCAGACGAAGCATCTAATTGTGTCTAATTAGTACAGTAATGACACAGCTACTGTATGCTGTCTAGTGCATACAAGTTAAAACAAGCTGTTTTGCTCCGAGTGAGCAAGTAAGTACTGAGCGAAGGTCCGAAAAAACTCAGAAGGAAATTGGTTTTTTTGCATGCCTTTAAACTTGAATATAGCATATAAGTGTTTGCTAATTGCCACCTACTCGATTGGATTCAGAGGCTGGGCTTGCCAGTGAACACCGATGTTGTTTAAGTTCCTACGTGAACCATATTTTAGTATTCATTGAAAAAGCGTAAGTCAATGTGGCTTGTATACTATAAATGTGCATCCATCTCCAACTCTCAAAGTCAGTATAAGATACAGTGTATATATCAATCCCTACTCTGCCGATACATTAGACGTCCAAGCCTCCGGGGCCATATCAACTGATATCTCTGCTTCAAAGGTCTTTGACTCTGTTGCAGTTGAGTATCTACTACAAAACTACCAATTCGCTTCTGTTCTCTCCGCGTCGCTCCGGCGCCACTCCGACCCCCGGGCCAGAACCAAATTTCTCTGTGGTCTCCGAGTCTCCTCCCAAACGTCTCAGAGTCGCCTCCCTCAGTCGTCTCAGAGCATCCTCCCTCTGAACCAATTCATCAAATTTCTGCTCTAGAAACTTCACTACTTCATTTCGAGTCCCGATAATGAGATCTGGAGATTCCTTAGTACAGCCACGCCAGGAGAAGGTAGAGGTGGAGGAGAATAGAAATCAAAATTCATTCAAATGTGAATACAATGTAAGTAAGTATGGCCTGGAGGTAAAAAAAAAGAGGAATGGCTTACAGATACCCATACAATGGCTTTTCTTGTATCAGTGCTTGTCTGTAACCAAGAGATATTGTTCTGTAGAAGCTCCAGTGTGTCCAAAGATGGAGAGGTAGCGAGGAGGTGATGTATCCATAGAGCTCGAGCATAGCTTGTGACCTCTTTGGGAAAGTTTAAGGATTCCCGAAGAACATAGAGACATCCAACACATACGCGATGGTGGCATTCCATGAAATTGATACTAAGAGTAGCAGCACTGGAGGAAACATTACTCCCATCTATTTGACTCAAAAGCGGCCCAACAACTATTAGAGGATGTGGTAGATGAAATTGGCTGACCCCTGCTATATTGAACCAGTGATCAAGCAAGGGATAGCCTGAGCTCAACACACGCAGCCCTGGTTGATACATGACGAGACCATATTTGAGAACCTCTATTAACTGTGTCAATTTCTCCTTGTCGAGATCACTTTCAGAGGCAAGTCGAGCTTGGAAACCAAATTGAAAGAGCCGGAATTTTTCAGTGAGTATTGTTTCTCTAAGAGACTGAACATGAACAGAAACAGAACGTAGAACAAGGTGTTAGAGAGGTGTTAAGTAAGTGGAGATGTTACGAACAAACCTCAGCCCAAGATGCGATGCTTTCCAGAATCCACAGGCTTCTCCGTAACGCCACGACACAGTCTTCCAAACAGGTACTTGTACGTCGCATGGCAGTGTTCACGAACCCACAAAGATCGAGTTTGTTCAACATTGAAAGTAATTCCTCAGAAGGGATTGCCTTCTTACAATGATCATGCCACTTATTCCATGCGTATAAATCAAACTTCGACTTCCTGCTAGAAAATAGAACAAATATTCGCTCTTCAGTCATTTCCACAACATATGAAATAACTCACTGTGTCATGTCCTCCTGATGCCGAATAGCATGAAATATCCTTTTCAAGAGATATCGCGTAACCCGTTCATGTCTTGCTTCATACCTACGATCAATGAAAAACCTTCCCGATCGTTTCGGATCAGTGAGAAAGTCAATGAAGGACGCATGAAGAATCTGAATTTCATCCTCATCACTTTCCGGTATATGCAGTACTGAGTGTAAACCAAAAAGTAAAGTCCAGATTTTTCCTCTGGTTAGGAAGAGTATGCCTTCAATACAGTAAGGGGATGCTTGTTCGCAAAGATATGTGGAATTAATTAGTACTTGGACTATGAGAAGCCCAAGTACGTCTAGGAGGAGGTCTAGATCCCTCTGCGGCGATGTTGAGAGAATCTGGATATAGAGCTGATCAAGGTCAGGGTATGGCGACTCAAAGCCTTCAGGAACCGTTATCTTCAAAATAATTTCGAGATTTTCAGGTGGATAACAACGACAGTCACCGACATATTTGAGGACCGTGGCAGCGTAGATGAATTGACCACACGCCCTCTGCACTAGCTGCTGAATGACACCCTCGCTAGGCCAGGGTGAAGGGATATGTGACATAGCCCGATGATGAACGCTATGAATTTTACGAAATCCGTCGCGGAGGTACATAGCAATATCTTCACGGGATTCTTCCGACTCGCCAATACTATGACAATCAAGGATGGAGTGAAAAGATCTAGAGCCGAACGCGTTCTTGATTCGAGGTTCCGGTCGGCTACAGATAAGGAACTCGAGAGGGAACTCGGAAGAGCTTTGGGCTTCGCCGATTATGCGAAGAAGTCGTTCCTGGGATGGAATATCAATACATTCATCCAATCCGTCGATTACGACCAATTTCGGAAGATATCTCCGTTGGAGGAAGGGTGTTACTGCAGCACACGGCTCAAAGATGAGCTTTTGGAACTGATCCTCGAGCTTCGTATCTAGGAGATTAGGTTCCTTCCTGACTGCCTTGTCGATGTCGCGATACAAGACTGGACCGAGTATCCGAGACGTTGCTAGCTGGTAGGCAATAGTGGTGAAGAATCGGCTTAGATTGTTGCGATGTGGGTCCGTCCGCGCGAAAAAGAAACTTGCCGCTAGTTTACCAGACAGTGGCTTGGAAGGTTCCGAGTGACGAGGGACAAATTCCTCGGACACAGTTTGCGCGATAGCGGACTTTCCTACCCCGGCTGGCCCATATAGCCAGAATATAGGTGTGCTCTTTGTTTCGTCGGAGACCCAGGTTCGAATGATTTTGAGAATGCGGATGCGAGTGCCAGGGTGGCAATTGGGAGGTGGAAAACGCTGTTCGGCGTCATACGAAGCACCAGTGGCCGTATTTTGATACAGAAGCTTGATCCCACTACCTGCATGAAGGAAACATGGTAAGCGTTCCTAAGCAGTATCAACAGCGACTGATATACGCGCCTCGATCCTCGTTGTTATTGTGATGTACATCTCCTGCAACATTGTAGAAATGGCCACCTTCTATGGTGAAGTTTTGAGCACCGGGGAATAATGAAAGGTTGGTGGGTATAGACGACATGTGGAAGATGAAAAGCTACAGCAAGGACAGTGAGAGAGGAAAGAAAAGAGTCGACATGCTGTACGATTTACCCATCACTGCCTGGTGGCGGCGCCAGCATTAGCGCTGAGAGCCTCATGTTCTGGATAGGTGTCTTTTTCTTTCCGAGAACACTGCCTTTAACTATATCGAGCCCTTATGTATACCACATCAGTATCCAGGTCGCTACAGGCGATTACCGCACGCTCAGTCTCCAATCATCCGAGTAGAAGATGTACATCGCCAAAAGAGTGACTCTGGAGAGTATAACGTTGGCTGGGCTGGGCAAGAGCTCGTTCCGGTCAACGAAGGCTAATATTTCGCCTTCAGGGTGCTGATACTGACGGAAAAGGGAGCTTTGTAGAAGATAATGGTTTCACATGGATGAACCACTATCGTGTCTTCATATGTGATGAATACGAGATTGGGAGAGATTGGGGAAACAATAATAGTCCCCTCGACTGCTGTAGGTGTTGCACTATTTGCACTAGGGAGTAAGCCAAAGTGCAAAAGAAACTCGGGTTCCTCTCACTGTAATCAATTAGGCCAATTGAGTGGTTATCGATTATCATCGATTCTTCAAGTACTGTGCTAGTGAAAATTACTGAATGAATGCCAGCGTGAATTCAGAGGAGAGCTTGCTGTTGCCGGCGAGCCGGTCCGGTCGGTTCTTCGTGGCTCGCTTTGACCGTGCATCGCTTTTTGGTCGGTATCGCAAGTTACACTGTGCAATGGTTCGAGATCAGTTCGACGTTTTGACGGCAGCTGGCCTTCACGCGCACGCCCCAGATTGGCTTGGCTTGACGTCTGCCAATAATCTCTACACTCTTATTTCTCATTCTCTTGCTGCAATCTCTCGCAACGATGGGCATATTCGACGATGCTCGCGAAGAAGATGCTCTTCGTCTTCATATCCGCCATTTGCTTTGCGCTATCCAACATTTATCCACTAAATATATGGATCCGGAGTCTACCGCACAAGCTGTCACTGAAGTACGTGCCCTTCACTATGAAACTCTCAAAATTCTTACTTTTATTCCCCTTTTTCCAGCTGCTTTCGCAATTGTTTTTTGACGTGGCTATGTCCAGTTCGATGAGGATTTGGGACGTGCTACTGCTGATGGAGATGTGTGGAAGGGCTTCATCTCTAATTTGAGTAGAATCACCAGCTTACTGGCTTCTCGAACCCGACATATGTCGAGACGTATGTCAAGAGCACGGGTTTGATATTCTGCTCGGTACGTCATTCATTTTGTCTCAGTATGGGTGTATCATTGACCTTATACCTCTTTGTCCCTCTTCACTCATTTCTTCACACCTCAATTCGTGCCGCGCGGTCCTGACCTCCAGATGTTCTTCTTGCCAACCAATTCTTTAACACACTCCAAAACATTTGTCTGGACTTTGCTACCCTCGGCGACTTCAAGATCGTTGAGCGCCCTTCCGTGTACATTACTGCCCCGCACTGCTTCCAGTCGATTAAGGCGACAATCAAAATTTCCTCCACGGAGACCGGTGTCATTTCGGAAGCATACTCTGGGAAGAAGCGAGCACGGCCGAGGCTTGTGTGATTCTGCACGATATTCATGTCGATATTTTGGATTACATCAAACCGCCATATTGTAATGAGGCACAAGTGAGTACATACTCCCTTACTCGTTGCTGGAGGAGCAAGTTACTGAATGGATTCTCTCTTTTGCTTTGATTCATAGTTCCGTAGCATGTGGACTGAGTTTGAGTGGGAGAACAGGGTCAACACGAATAGTTCCATGTCGTGAGTGGGACAACTTCAACACATCGACAGTCTTCATCTAACGAGATTCTTTGTGCTAGAGACCCTCGGGATTACCTCGAGCATGTCATGAAGTCGACCAACATGTCGTGCCTGACACCCGAAGGCGCTCTGTCAGGCGACTGCGACTTTTCGTCGATGACTATGTACGCAAGGTGTCTGTTTGGTGCGTACTTTCTGAACTGGACAAGTTCTTGCAATATGACGTTCATATATATATATATATATATTCACCTTTGACTTTAACAGGCGAGGACGCACTGGCGAATCTCAGTATCAAAAACAGAAGTGGGAAATGTCCCTGGACACGTCCATATCCCATATCCGGAGAAAGACGCAGGTATCGCGCTTTCGCTGGGAGGTAGGATTACGATGGGTTGGTTTTTTTGTCCTTGTTTTCGTTCCTTTCGGTATTTGGTTGATTGATTGACTCCGCCTGCCGCTCAGAAATATGAACGCTCTCGGTATAGGAGTGAGAAAAGTTGTGGATTGTGGACGAAGTACGTACATAGAATTGTACTGAGAACTTCTGGATTGCGTACCTCTTTCTCTACTCATCTGCGTGAGCTGCTGCTATATCGCTGGTTCATCGTGGCCTTGATTTACATTCATACTACCGTCCACGGACTGCGAAAGAGAAGTCAAAGACGTTAAAGATTCGATCGTCTACGTAGTGCCATAGCGGAGCGGATAGTATAGAATTCCCGCTTCAGACGGGAGCGTCTAATTGTGTCTAATAAGCACAGTAAGAACATATATGTATTCAATCCCTACTCCGCTGATACGTTAGACGTCCAAGCCTCCGGGGCCATAGAAACCGATATCTCTTCTTTAAAGGTCTTGTACTCTGTTTCAGTCGAGTATCTGCTACAGAACTACCGAACTACCAATTCACTTCTGTTGTCTCCACGCCCCCTCCGACTCCTGGCCCAGAACCGATTCTTTCTCTGTTGTCTCCGAGTCTCCTCTTGTCTCCAGGTCTCCTCCCGTTGTCTCTGAGTCTCCTCCCGTTGTCTCCAAGTCTCCTCCTCCAGTTGTCTCCAAGTCTCCTCCTGTTGTCTCCGAGTCTCCTCCAGAACCAATTCATCACATTTATGCTCCAGAAGGTTCACTACTTTATTTTGAGTCCCAATAATGAAATCTGGAGATTTCTTAGTGCGACCATGCCAGGAGAAGGCAGAGGAGGAGAATAGAAATCAAAGTTCATTCAAATGTAAATATAGCATAAGTATAGCTGGAAGGTAAACAAGGGAAGAGAAACAACTTACTGATGCCCATACAATAGCTTTTCTTGTGTCAGTATATGTTTGTAACCAGGAGATATTGTTATGTAGAAGCTCTAGTGTGACTAAAGATGGAGAGGTAGCGAGGAGGTGATGTATCCATTGAGATCGAGCATAGAATGTGATCTCTCCAGGAAAGTTCCAGGATTCCTGAACAACATGGAGACATTCAACACATATACGATAGTGGCATTCCATGAAATTGATGCTAAGTGATGAGATGGATGACATAGTACCAGCAGCAACCCTCTTTGATCTTGAAATGCCATGACTGTTAGTAGCAGCACTGGAGGATACATCACTCCCATCCATTTGACTCAAAAGCGGCGCAACAACTGTTATCGGAGGATGTGCCAGTGGCAGATAGGATTGGCTGATTCCTGCTACATCGAACCATTGATTGAGCAAGGATAAGATCTCCCCTACCCACGGCCCCCGGAGTTCATACATGACAAGACCATATTTGAGTGCCTCTATTAACTGTGTCAATTGCTCCCTGTCGAGATCACTGCTAGAGACAAGTTGAGCTTGGAAACCAAACTGAAAAAGCCGGAATTTTTCAGCAAGTGTCGTTTCTCCAAGAGGCTGCACATGAACAGAAACAGAACATAGAACAAGGTATTAGAGAGGTGTTAAGTAAGTGGAGATGATGTTATGAACAGACCTCAGTCCAAGATGCAATATCTTTCAGTACCCAAAGGCTTCTCCGTAACACCGCAACCCAGTCTTCCAAACAGGTACTTGTGCATCGCATGGCAGTGTTCACAAACCCATAAATATCGAGTTTTTTCAGCATTGAAAGTAATTCCTCAGAAGGGATTGCCGTCCTACAATGATAATGCCAAAACTCCCATGCATATCTATCAAATTTCGAGTTTATACTAGAATAATAGAACAAATATTTGCTTCTCATTCAATTTCCACAACATGAAGTGACTCACCATTCCAGGTCCTCCTGATGCTGAATAGCATGAAATACCCTTTTAAAGAGATATCGCGCAATCCGCTCATGCCTTACTTCATCCCTCCGATCGACGAAGAACTTCCCCGATCGTTTCGGATCAGTGAGAAAGTCGATGTAGGACGCATGAAGGATCTGAATTTCATCCCGGTCATTTTCTGGTATATGCAGTACTGAGTGTAAACCAAAAAGCAAAGTCGAAATTTTCCCTGTGTTTAGGACGAGTATGCCTTCAATACAGGATGATGACGATTTTTCAACACTGGAGTCGAAGAAAATGTCTGGTCCTGGAACTATGAGAAGCCCGAGAACATCTAGAAGGAGATCTAGATCTTTTTGCGGCGATGTTGAGAGAATCTGGATATAGAGCTGATCAAGGTCAGGATATGGCGACTCAAAGCCTTCAGGCACTGTTATCTTCAGAATAATTTCAAGATTTTCAGGCGGAAGACAATAATAGGCACCGACATACTTGAGGACCGTGGCAGCGTAGATGAATTGACCACACGCCCTCTGCACTAGCTGCTGAATGATACCCTCGCTAGGCCAGGGTGAAGAGATATGTGACATAGCCCGATGATGATCACTGTGAATTTTACGAAATCCGTCACGGAGGTACATAGCAATATCTTCACGGGATTCCTCTGACTCGCCAATACTATGACAATCAAGGATGGAGTGAAAAGATCTAGAGCCGAACGCGTTCTTGATTCGAGGTTCCGGTCGGCTACAGATAAGGAACTCGAGAGGGAACTCGGAAGAGCTTTGGGCTTCGCCGATTATGCGAAGAAGTCGTTCCTGGGATGGAATATCAATACATTCGTCCAATCCGTCGATTACGACCAATTTCGGAAGATCGTTGAAGGGTGTTACTGCAGCACACGGCTCAAAGATGAGCTTTTGGAACTGATCTTCGAGCTTCGTGTGTAGAAGATCAGGTTTCGTCCTGACTGTCTTGTCGATGGCATCATGCAAGACTGGACCGAGCATCCCAGACGTTGCGAGTTGGTAGGCGATAGTGGTGAAGATTCGGCTCAAATTGTTGCGGTGTGGGTCCGTCCGCGCGAAAAAGAAACTCGCCGCTAGTTTACCGGACAGTTGCTTGGAAGATTCCGAGCGACGAGGTACAAATTCCTCGGATATGGTTTGTGCGATAGCGGACTTTCCTACTCCGGCTGGCCCGTATAGCCAAAATATAGGTGTGCTCTTTGTTTCGTCGTAGATCCAGGTTCGTATGATTTGGAGAACACGGATGCGAGTTCCAGGATGGCAATTGGGAGGCGGGAAACGCTGTTCGGCGTCATACGAAGCATCAGTGGCCATATTTTGATGCAGAAGCTCGATGCCTCGACCAACTGTATGAAGCCAACATGGTAAGCTATCCTAAGCAGTATCGAAAGCAACTGAATTACCCACCTCGATCCTCGCTCTCACCATAGATATTGTAATGTACATCTCTCGCAACATTGTTAAAATGGCCACCTTTTATAGTGAAGTTTTGAGCGTCGGGGAAAAAGGACAGTCTAGGGGGCATAGACGACATGAGGAAGATGAAAAGCTACAGCAAGGCCAGTGAGGAAGAGGAAAGAGAAGAGTTGACATGCTGTATGATATATCCATCACTGCGGGTGGCGGCGCCAGCGTTAGCGCTGAGGCCTCATGTTCTGGATAGGTGTTTGTTTCTTCGAGAACACTGCCTTTAACTATATCAAGCTCTGATGTATACCAGGCCAATGGATCGCTACGAGCGATTACCGCGCACTCAAGCTCCAATTATCTGAGTAGAAGATGTACTTCGCCAAAAGAGTTAATGGAGAGTGTAATGTTGGCGCCATAGCAAGACTTCGTTCCGGTCATCGAAGGCTAATTTTCGCCTTCAGGGTGCTGATACTGACGGAAAAAGAAGCTTTATAGAAGATAATGATTTCACATGGATGAACCACTATCGTATCTTCATATGCAATGCATATAAAATTGGGGAAACAATAATTAGTCCCCGCTGCTGTAGATGTCGCACTAGGTGAGCCAAAGTGCAAAAGAAATACGAATTCCTCTCTCTAGATCTGTAATCAAGGATGTCAAGTGGTCATCGTCGATTCTTCAAGAACTGTGATAGAGAAAATTACTGACCGAACGCCAGCGTGAATTCCGAGTCAGACATGGGTCATGAATGCATGAAGAGGCTCTCAAATCTCCTATTTCCACGTGGCAGGTTGGCGGCGAGCCGGTCCGGTCGGTTTTCGTGGCTCGCTTTGACCGTGCGTCGTTTTTGTTCGGTAGTAAGTTACACTGTGCAATGATTCAAGATCAGTTCGACGTTTTGACGGCAGCTGGCCTTCATATAGCTTCATATCCCAGCTTGGCTCGGTTTGACGTCTGCCACTCGTCTCTGCACTCTTATTTCTCATTCTCTTGCTGTAACCTCTCGCAACGATGGGCATATTCGACGATGCTCGCGAGGAAGATTCTCTTCGTCTCCATATCCGCCATTTGCTTTACGACTACGCTATCCAACACTTGACTATTAATTATATTGAATTTACTGAACAAGCTGTCACTGAAGTACGTATCCTTCACTATGAACTTCTCAAATTTCTTACTTCTATTCTCCTTTTTTCAGCTGCTTTCGCAAAGCCTGCGAGAAGTACCTCTCACTGAGAGCTATGCAGTCCGACCTCCAACTGATCCCTTCGAGTCTCTGACGCGCTTATATGCGTTTGAAAAGCTGGAGAAATGTAAAGAAGATCCACCGTCGTCTCCCGAAGCACTTCGATATCTCAAATCATTTTTGGCGGGAATCAAGTTTGGAAAGAATGCTAAGTCGAGGTCTGAGCGCGCTGTTCACGAAGACGAGTGTGAGTATTGTATCTTTCGTGATAATTGTTGCAGAATAACCTAACCTTTCAGTTGGAAGACGATGTTCCCTTCCCACAAATGCCATTCGAACCCATCCTTTCCAGACGTGCTCGGGGACAGACGCCTCGTCCTGGAACAAACGAATTTCGAAAATTCCTGCCCAATTCGCACCACGATCTCACCAAGTCATCCTCTACGCAATTAAATCTGGTCAAAGTCGAACCTATCCAAGATCCCGTCGTCAAGTTGGAGCATGTTTTGTACGTTTAGCATTCCATGTATAAGTGCTCACAAGGCTGACCCTGGAAATAGGAACGTTGCTTTTCATCTCACTCCTGGAATTGGGAACGATGTGAAACAATTCCTGAAGGCCGTTGCAGCGTTATCTCGGCCTGGTGCGAATTACAAGAACCAATACCTTGATCCGATGCGACCAGACTCGCCCCCTCTTGTGATCGGACCGTCACTCACGGAACCTGAGCCAAACTTCATACCCATCTTTCCTAGATGTCTGAGGCCTGGTTCCGGGAAAGTCGCGCGCGCTGAACATGGCGAGACCAGGAAGACCTCCGCGGCTGCGCCAGTTGAGTCGATGGACCAGCTGGCTACGAGGATTCAACCGGTGGAGATGGAGGAGGATGAGCCGAATTTACATAGGGAGAATATGATCGTGGTTAATGGATGGCGTACGTGTCTCATAAGTTTCCTACCATCATTTCTTATAATGACCCTGCTTTTTTTAAATACAGAAACGTATTGCTCCTCGTCCCCGCCAAGGACTTCCTCAACGCCTACATCAAGCCAAGAGGATCAAGTAGACCAGCTCCGAATACCTTCTTCGCCTGATACGGAACTCTCGCCTGTCAAGGCTCTGAAGGATATGCGAATGGGTGTGTAATTTCTTAATTCATTCCTTGATGAAACGACTCATTGCGTGACGCGTCGCAGACGTACCTGCCATCACCCGCGCGAAGAGGATCAGAGGAGCGACAGGGAAGGTTAAACAACTTGGGGCTGGTAAAAGGTGCGCATATATTAGCTACCGCTCACTTATCGTCATGTTTACGCCCCCTTCGATAGTCTCGCGGCTTTTCTTTTGAATTCCCTCAAATCCCAATCTGGACCTCCAACTGCGCGATCACGAAAACCCGAGGTCTATTTACCAACCGCACTGGATGCACCACCTCTGTCCGATCCTCGCTCTTCCTCCCCTCAGCCGAGTGAGTCGATGGTCGGAAACCCTGCGTCTGTTCTGGGTTTGGGCAACGACTCCACCCAGCTCAAGTCTCACGAAGACGGGAGTGATGCAGATATGGGAACAGACCTTACCGGAATTTACCAAGCCCTTAAGGGAGAAGACCCCAAGAACATTGTTCTCACTGAAAAAGTTGACGAGAGGAATTTGCTTATGGAGGGTAAGATCTCGTGTCTACCTTTCCTACTCACTAACGCTGATTGTTTTTGTGTCATCTCCAGTACCGAATTTACCTCCACCTACGGAACATCCATCGAACGCTTTATTTTTACCTTCCAAATTCTCTGATATCATTGCTCCAGTTACCAACAAGAAAGTCATGGGAAATGCTGTACCGCTCAACCTGCGCTCAGAGTTGTACGCCGCTAGCCAGTATCAATTCTTAAAAAAAACTAAAGGCTTGCAATCTCTTAACGTGTCATTATCCTGGGTGTGAGTCGTTCTTTATCTGCTCTTCGCCTCCTATTATCTATGTTTACTAAATACACGAATTCGTGCTGCAGACCCATTACCGTCCAAGACCGTCCACCCACCACCGTAGAGCTCCTCGGAGTAGACTCTCTCATTGATAGGGACGACACTAAGAACGGGATTTCCGTAATTCAGATTCAAGAGCGCGTTGGAACGGTGTTGGATGCTGCGCGTATGATTTGCGATAGCGAATGCACCTCGGACGGGAATGGGGACGGGATACGAGATGATAATGCAGGTGCAGACGATAATGGTACTGCAGAAAGGCTTTGGAAGACGTGGGTAGAAGATGGCGAGGGGTTTGTTGAGGATGATATGCAGAAGTGCGAGATTATTCTTTCGAGGGAGGAACGGAGGAGACTTGCGGGGTTGTCTTCTAAGCGTGACGTTCGGGAAGAAGAGGAAGACGTGGTCGGGGAGTGGGATGGGCATGCTGGAGAAGGTGGAACTGGGGCAGACGTGGTCGGGGAGTGGACTGCATATGCTGGAAAAGTTGGGGCTGGCGTTGACGTTGAGGGTCACGACGGGGAAGCCAATGACGACGGGAGCGATACTAGCCTCTTACGGAGCAATCCAGGCAGACATCACATCGAGCCTGAACCTGAACCCGACCTTCATGGTTCAGCGTCCCGGCTAATTTCTCCATATGACCATGATGCAGAATGGCTTCACGGGGACGATGTTGGCCAGTTTCAGTTTCCTCGTCAGCCTCAGTTGTCGGATGACGAACAGGTGGACATAGAAAACGATTCGGACAAGGAAAATTGGGAACCATCTCGTATACGCATGCGCACACCGCAGTCGGGGTATCCACAAGAATACGTGTCGGAGATAGAGGATGAAGATGGGCTCAGGCCATATAAGCGACGGCGGTTGAATCCTGACGAGCTGGAACTTGAAGACGTGCTCGAGCCTGGGTGCTTCGTAGATGATTCCGGCGTCGGGTTCCTGCCTGATGATTTTTATTCGTCCCATGTCGGGATGGAACTCGGTCATGAGGAACCCTCAACGGACTTCGTGCCTGGACCTGGCTTGGACGTGGGTAATTATCAGCGGGCACAGTCTCTCGTTCAGGACATTGAAATTAGCGATGGCCGTCACGCTGTCACGCAAAACCCGATCTTTGACCCAGCGTCTCTTACTCAGCACTCTGATTTCGACTTCGAGCCTTTATGCTTTGACTCCCAACTGACGGAACAAGGACACGACATAAACAGCACTCTACATACCTTCGAGTCGAACCCCGTACCCATCGCTCTACCTGAGCCCGAGTGCGCCACCGTATCTTCTCGTCATTCCACACAACCTACCCCCAAGTCCAACCTGTTGTCGCGTCCGCTGCCACGCTTGAACCCCGAAATCTTCAATAGTGCTTTTGGAGCTGCTGATTTTGCTAGACTACGCGCTCGAAAAGTTGAAAGCCCTGAATCAGCCGAACACCAAACAGATGCCAATGTTTCTTCGACTGCAAATACTTTTATAGGACCTTCTATTCCAGCCTCTGAACAGGCTCTTCCGCTCAACCGGACCGCCCCACAAGATCTATACGACCAGCATACTCTCAGAATTCCCTCCACGTGGGCATTGCCCACCTCGGAGCATCGGTATCTAACTTCGATGGGCTTTCTCCAGAAACAAGCATTGGTGCGCTCGCTCCGCTCTTCGACGTGTGCCATTGGGTTGGTAGAACGCGATACCCTTGGAGGCGTAGACCTTATCATCGACCCGCACACTGCAATAATCTTCACAAACCTTTTCGCTCTTCCCTCCCAGTGCGAAGCTCTTTTATTAACCCTATGTGCACAATCCCAGCGCTACACTCGGCTCCTTGTCCTCTTCGAAGCCTATGCGCCTTCCCTTTCTTTCAAGTCTCGGTCTGAACCTATGCCGGTGCCATCGGAGCCGAGTTTAGCAGGGTCGAGGAGGGAGGGGACCCTGTTTGCATACACACCGCCTGTGCTGAAGGCGATAAAAAAGCTCCGGCGGGATCTCTCGATTGCCGAGGCGTGTGATAGGAAAAGGGAAAGCTGTAGACTTGCTATGGCGTTTGCGAACACGGTAGAAGAAGCAGCTGTTCTTACGAGATGTTTTGGTGATATTGCTGAAGCTGCTGATGCCGATGCGACCGCGGGTGCTCTATGGGGTGATAGGGCGTGGTTGGAAGATGAATACATAGAGGTTAGTAGGGTTTCTCGAGTTTTTAATTTGAAGGGCCTGTTTTGATGCTAGTCCTCATTCTTCATCGGCATACAGGACGAACAAAGTTTGGCTGCTGCTGATGGAATGAACCACTTTGCTGCATGTGTGGTACTGTGTCAGACCGACCTAGACAGCTTCCTAGAATTTTCAGTGGGAGAAAGAGAGAGGGTGTTTGGACCGCAAATTGGTCAGGAGAGGATGGTATGGTTCATCACATTCATTCACTTTGTCCATGGCGTGACTGATTCGCTAAACCGTGCAGAGCAAGTTAAATGAGCTCCTAGGCGCGCGCGCACAAGCAATGCAGGGTGTTGAACGCTCTCATTACATGAACTCATGACCGGCGGATCATACAATCAATCAACTGCTATTCATAGACCCTCCAGTGTATACTATTCGGCTTCGTACAAACCTGTGCTGGTGCAAAATGAGAAGGAAAATCATGTCATTCCAGAAAATCTGCGATATATTCCTTGTCGATGTGAAAACATAGAAAAAGAGCTGTGCGATGAAGAGATATGAAAGAAAGGCCTGTAAGTTACTGGATTACCAGCTGCAGTTTGCTGATTCTCACTCTTATCCACCTTCCATTAATCGTGTACAACCTCATGAAACTTAAACGCAGGATTCTATGCACGTTGCAGAAAACTGGACAATTCAAATGGATCTTTTCTCTATACACATCGCGCCATGTATGTAGCACGACCTTCGGCCGTTCCTGTGCCGGTTCTTCTCCTCCGCCTCCACAATCAGGGTCGAGGGCAACGTCGAGGGTCCTCAGGGTCCTCGCATTGAGCTGGAAAAGATGAAAGGTTGGGTGGAAGACTTGCCATTGAAACGTTGACCTGATGAATTGACACTGTTTTAGAGACTTGTATGTCTAATTGAATGGTTGGAAGCCGTCGGAACTAGGTGATTGCTAAGAAGTAAACCTGAAAAAAGAGAAAGACATGTTCGCAACTTTTTAAAGTTTCAAAAAATTTAAAGTTGGGTATCACTTCCATATTACGTATGTACTATTAGTAACCCACGCGGCTTTCAAGCGTCTGGGAGTTTAGCGCCTTAGCGCTCTCCTTCTCTTTTGCTTTCACTGTGAATTCATCTGTCCCCTACAATTTTAATAGGCCGTTTTCGGGCACCTATCATATGGACAATTACCATCCAAATCTGAAAATACGAAGGTTTGATGGAGGGACTTGCCGCCGCCCCCTCTGATCGTCCTGAAACAAGCCTCAGGGTAGACATGGTAAACTTGTTCCTCCACTGCTAGTACTACTAATAATATTCCTTAACAGCATGCAACATGGAGATCACGAGGTACTGAGTGCTACGGCTTCTGATGTTGCATTATGCTCCTGTCCTTCATGTTTTCACTCTTATGGTACTGGCTTTTCTTTTGTGACTATGAGGCAGTTAACGATACCATTTGGATCTGGCAGCCTCTATTGAGCCTGGAACAAGTCTCGGACAGTAAAATTGGCTCGGAAAACGCCCTAATACTAGCCATTTCCCGTAGGCATAGGATGAGGAACGGATCCGCCATTTTGATCTACTGATCCGAGTCTGTTAAGTTTGTTTAGAGCGTGCCGCAATCTGTTACTCTTGATCAAGATTCGGGGGACCAAGGTCTCACGACTATGACACCTCAAATAGTAGCTCAGATATACTTCAAAATATGTCCATGTAGCCATTTATTGCTCTTGAGTCGATCCACGATCTTACCGCCTACCACAACGGGTTACCAAACGTGATGAAGTTTCAAGCCGCATGGATGAACACAACCCGGTCGAGGGCACGCTTATAAGCAGCAAAGGCAACCATCTCTTAAAATTCATCTACTACCTGACACCGAATCCGCGCAACCATTGATTGCTCTTCACTCCACCCACGAACTTGCCGCCTCAAACACCGTCTTAGATGCCTCTCGATTTATCTTTTCCTCGGCCCAAGCTTCCAAGACACGCTACAAAGCAAAACGATCAGAAGGGGCCATCAAAAGTCGACGATGCTCAAGTTTCCGTGATTACAGGCCCCTCTTCACTGACATCTCCAGTACCGGACTACTTGTCTGAGGCTGAATCCTTAGCTTTGACTATACCTAAGACCCTACAGGCACGTCCAATTATTATACTGGCGCGATACACATATCTCATCTCCACATTTCAGGCATGTAGCAGTAACAAGAAAGCATTCAAACAACTGGGAGAACATTCGCGCAGTCTTGTCGATACCATTATCTCGATGTGCCGTGATTTCACAAAGGACGGTGGAGAAATATCATCGAAACTTCAGACGAACCTTGGAAGATTGTGCAGGTAGGCTTCTGGCTCTCACCTGTATCTGTGCATGTTTCCTCAGTGTGTTTTCCAATTTCCATCTCTTCGGCATACAGCACACTACGCGAATTTGAAGCTTTTGCGGAGAAACGGAAGAGAAAGAATTTCATCCATCGGTGCTGCACCTCCAGGGATGATCTAGGGAAGGGCCTGGAATTCCTCCAGCGAATAATGGATCCATTTGAGGTAGGCTACATATGCAAGTACGTCATTCCAGACGCTGAGAAGCAGAAGGTTCAAGAGAAGACTCGAGGCGAGGGCCCTGGGGCCAATTTCATGAGAGATACCCCAAAGATTCCTCGGTCTACCTCCACAGCTTCTTCCACGCTACCTACGTCACTTTCAGACCCAGGTTCTAGAACTGACAGTCCCAGCCCTTCATTCCCCAACCTTCTCGCTAGCGCCTCTCAGATTAGCGGAAATATTCAGTTCACGAACGTCGCTGGGGACCAGCGTAATATTCATAATGAATATCACTCAACATCAAGTGACTTCAATAATGTGTATAATTACACTTATCATAACTTCAGGAATGAGATCGGCCAGGGGAGATGGAGGGGGGAGATGGAAGAATGCTCGCAGGGGAATTCTAAGGTACGTAGGATATCATTAGTATCATGCATTGGCTTAGTGTGTGTTCGGGATTGATCTGATCCTCTGTAACACTTCTTAGATGGTATGACAATTGGTCACCCAATCAAGCTCTACCCATCAGCAAGGTGTACTAGGGGTTCGCTCTAGCGTAGCCTTCCATGCAGGCAATCTCTATGGACGAATGTTGTGCCTCTCTCCTTATACTAGCAGTTATATGTTATTCCGTCATCGATTGCAGGATCTGCCCCAGCTCGGACTTCACAGACCCTAGAAATATGATGTCTCTGTTCGAACTTCTAATTATGTAGTCCCAAATGCAGTTCATTCTCCTTATAATATGGTACCTCTAACTACGGAATAACCGGGAGGATGGAATTCCTTCATCCGACTGAGCTTGTACTAGTAGTTTTGTTTTGACTGAAGACTGAAGGGGCTCGAGATGTCAGGGCGAACGTTGACATTTTTGGTGAGTAAGTATGCCAGTGAATGGCTTAAAAACTGAAGTAGTGGCACTTCATGAATAGATTATGCAGGACTTTCTACTTAATGGTCTCTACGCAATTTTGAATTTCCCTGAATAAGCAAGTACCTTGCGAATGAGATGGCCATTGCAAAAAAGCGATCAGAGCTGGGAGCTGCTCAAGCTGTCGTAGATGGGGCATAGATCTTTCCAAGCAGCTAAGACCAGCCGTCAATATTTAATTGTCGCCCACTCATCGACGCAATAGAGGAAGTACTTACTTGAAGGAGCAATGGTACTATTCCAATCACCCGTATCTTCTGCAAATACAGTTGCGAACCCACTACAAAGCGAAGAAATATGAAGAAAAGAAAATTAGGCTTTATGAGAGCACTTACGCCTTTAGGTGCCAATCAATGTGACAATGGAGAAACCAAGGACCGGCATTGTCAGTGGTGAATCGAATTGTAACGTTGTCGTCGCCAGTTCCGATATTGACAACGTCGCGTCGAACCTTGGAGAATGAGACGTCAGTAACCTTCAAATGATACCTTTTTATGCAGAAAAATACATACTGGATTTGCGTAATTATAAGTTTTGCTGCCGGCGCTACGAACTACATCAAAGTTATGCTAGTAAGGTTAATAGATTCAGCCTCCAACTTAAAGATTGTGATTCTCGTAAAAGTCCAGCTACTCACGCCGTGTAAATGCATAGGGTGCTAAGAACACAAAATCAGAATCGACGGAAAAACGCGGAATGTTTTTTTGACATACTGGACTACCAATATCAGACAAAGCAGGCATCGAAAGCTCGATCGTCGAATTGCCTGGTAGGGGGAAGACAGTTCCAGATGGAAGCAGGTCATTAGCGGGTTGAGCACCACTCAGGACCTGAAGAAGTACAGGGACGGGGGGCGGTTCATATATTACTCCGTTGACAGTATAATTCAAAGTGGCTGTATTCTGCAAGAAGACTAAAATCAGTTCCCGGTTTCGAAGCGACCACGGAAGAGCATACGAGTCCGAATACTAAGTTCAGAGCATAGTCAACACCACCAACCTCCGGTGTCCCGGGGGCTCCAGGGTTTTCCAAGGGCTAAATTTATTTCAGCATAAATTGCGAGAACGTGCTATGGGTCACTTACCACAAGATCAGTCTCGTTCAATGGGAGTACACTAGCGGCTTGAGAGGTGCAGGGTTCGAGTTCTTTGGCACCCACATACCGTAAAATTGCAGAGTTGATACCACCCGAGAATCCAGATGCACCTAAATAACTTTGAGAAAGTGTCTGTCACAAGAAATCCGTCAAACTTACCGGAGGAGGGATCGGCGCGAATCCAGTAATTATCAATGCTTTGGTTGGCCTCAAGCTGTATTCATCGTTTAGACCCGAAAAGATACAAATATGACATACTATCAACGTACGATGAAAGAATACCTCTGTCCTGAAAATATCTGAATTGAGTCAACAACATACTGCTCGTGATTGACCCCGTCAACTTCAATAACGGTCCTGTAGCATGATAAGCACCTCTGTTTGCAAATGAAGTACGAAGATAGTATCTGATAGCATACATGGTATGATTGTCGATGGCAAAAACGAAGTTGGGATCACAAGCTATGTTGAGTAGGCGCATGCGGTACCTGTTCTTCTAGTTAGACAACTTCAAACAGGAACGGAGCACGAACCAAAACTAACCGAACGCCTTGGACTACCGAGACGACCGCCAGTTTTGTTGCGCCACCGGTGCTATACCTAAGGGAAAAGGGCAGTGATCAAGGTTTTAGATCTTTGAAGTCAAAAGAGTTGCGTTTCTTACCTCCCAAGACCATTGATAAGTGTAGCATTCGGAAGACTGGAGAAGTGTTAGCGAGTAACGAACAATTGAAGATCCAATCAATTACATACGGATATACGAGAGTCTCCGCTTTCTCATGAAACCAATCGGAAAGGGTAATAATGGTGCTCTCTGAAGACATTGGAGTCATAGGGATAGAGATGAATATAAACTGGACTAACCATCATCAACGTCATACAGATGCGCGTAAGGATCCTTTGGATCGTAGATGATCATGGGACCTCGTAAGCCATCGCAGTATTGAGTGGCTACCGGAAATTAGCGTCAAAAATAGGAATAAAGTCAGATTACCCGGATGCTTACACAAATGAGAGTGGTACCAGAAGGTTCCCGCTTGATCAGGAACAGTAAAGTCGTATAAGAAAGAGTTATTTGCCGCTATTGGACACTGAGTGACAAATGCAGTCCCGTCTGCCCAGTTACTACCACCGCCTTGAAATATACCGTGCCAATGCTGTCCATGCTTCCGTGAACATACTGTTACGGGTAATAGAAAGTACAAACTGCCGAACAATTGTAGTACTTTTTAACATCGTGTCATCGTTCAGATTGTTGATGACATTGATTCTGAAGTTGTCCCCCTTGAAAGATAAAGCTATTTATGAGTTTATGGCTGCCATGTCGCGGGAGCTGAAAGAAGAACCTTGTTGCCTCTAACAAGCTCCCCAACCACAGTACCTCCGGCGAGTGTAGCAGTTCGTTTGAATCCGTCCGGGCTCACTTCGACGCTGGATATGACGAGATCGCCTACTGGTCCAACAGCGGCCTTGGTCGAGACAGCTAGTAAAGCTGACACAAGGAGCAAAGAATTGAAATACATAGTCGTACCAGCTAGGGAGCAATGAGGGAACAGACTTACGCCTGAGCGTCGATTCAGCTCAGAAATTTCAAGGAGGATTCAAATTGTATACACCTTTTATATAATGTCCCGGATTCAACGAAGTTCAACGTTCAACTTGCGGCGTCTGTTGGCGAGGGGTTGAAATGTTGATAGCTGAGTGCGCGGGCAGGCAAGACATCGCGTCTCAATTGCACTTCTCCTTCGGCATCGCTTTGCTAGCCCATCTGTTCGGAACAACATGAAAACGGCCGTTGACGCCACTAATATAGGAAGCTAGCTTAAATTTCACACGGTACAGCCGCGGATATAAGCCTACCCTGAAGTTGTGTCACGTGCTATTATGCTTATCTAAGGAGCTGCATAGTGCCAGGCCCAGCGGAGCTCTGGCCCGTCTCCAACAGTCTCCCACCTACTACTAGGCAGGAAGAATACGGCTCTGAGACTGTAGGAAATACACCTCAGAGAAAAATCCCGACCATATAGCATGCAGGTAGCATGTGGAGCCGCGTTTTGCTGAGAAGTCCAACTTGAATACTGGCTCGCCGGTGATGCATGATGATCGATAAGTGGGGGCCGTGACGCAGGAAGGTGAAGACTATGAAATCCGCGAAGGCAGGCGCGACTGAAATACCTTCAGATAAGTACTTCACATAAAATTAAACACCAAGGTTTAAAGGTAGGGCACTCATTACAGACACGCAAGGTGTTTATCGAAATTTTACGAGTGAAGATTTTTGTAGTGTTGCACACGATTTTACCAACTCCTGAAGCTTATGCAGGCCGTTGGTATTACAAATATCTCGCAGAGTATAGCAGAGAAAATAGTTGGTTCCAAGATTCAGCTAAAGCTGATATGATTATTTAAGGAGAGACTACCTAATGGCCCACTGAAGTCCAACTCCGCAAGTTTTTAGTAGAATAAGATACAAAACAAACGAACTAAGACTGATAACGGTCTAGTTTCCGGCCATGCAGGGTGCGTATGCTTGCAGCTCAGCATCCTTGGTAGCCTGTTTTTGATTATGAGCGTAGGACGAAACGGAGCCCAGTAGTTACTCACAGTGACGTTGTCTTGCCACGTCGTGAAGTTCGCTCCCTGTGCCAGAATGTTTGCCTTCATGTATCCGTATTGGTCCCAGTAGTAAGGTTTCGTTTCTGCATAGCAGGATTTGATTAGAGATGCACTGAAAAGCAAGATATCCGACTTACCAACGTATTTCCCGTCCTTGATGTAAACTTCCTCGACAACATCATATGGCACAGTCTCGTTGGTCGCCGCGCTAATAGCGTCCGGGTCGGACATCTTCACAATGACGAACTCAGGAGTAAGAGCCCAAATGCTGATAGTAGTGTGATTAAACGCCCAGATTTTGGCACTCTCTACTGGAATTGACTCAAGACCAGACCATCCCTAATTAACAGGTGTAAGTGCCCCTGGAGGCAGAATATAGTCAAATACGAGCAGTGAGCTTACTGCATAGATGCTGTGCTGTGAAGGGATTAGTATGATATGGTCACCGAATTTCATTATATAGACTTACATTGTAGGGCATTCCGGGAGCTTCGACGCCCAAATAGTTCTGAGCGATGTACTTCTCCTACGTTAAATGAGAACTAGCGAGTTAGTAGGTACTCATACAGATGTTGAGGAACATAAACCTCCAGTTCGGCAATTTGACCGGTGAATAACAGTTGAATGACATTCACGGCAATTTGCGCAGCGGCGTCCATAGATGCGTTTCCCGTGACCGGTGGTGCGTTAATCGTAAAGGTCGAACCGGGAGCATTAGGGTTGCTCTGACGCTTCCCAAGGAAATCGGCGGTGGAGGCCTATTCACATCACAAATAAGACACTTAATTACAATGGTCGACGTATGAATATCTCTTACCAACGCGCCAGAGATGAGGACAGAGGAGAACAAGGCTGAGAAGCGCATATTCAAGGAATCCCTGGAATGTGGAGTCGATTGATCAGGCAAATGTTTTTTTTATACTTTACAGCAGTGAGCACTGTACCTGAATTATGAATGGAACAACGCTTAAGGTGTTGTACCTGAAGGACCATGTAGTATGTATGCGGGCGGCGGTAACGAGTAAAAATCACGCTCGGGCAAAACGTTCATGTCTGTTTTTCCAGAGTCCTGCGGATGGAGATCTCTATGTGGAGGTGCTATGTGGTCGGATCGAAAAGAAGTGATGCAACCTATTGAAAAGCATTCGAACAATCGATCGGTAACGACCCGGGCGCTATTAGCGACGCACGACCCGACATCGGGACAAAAATGGAAAGTGTGCGGGCAAATGGTACCTGTTCCGCATAAGTACTAAACTTTAACAGAATGTTCTCATTGGCTTGCGATCCACACTCATCCCATGATGAAGCCGACAATTGCTCTTGGCGTCGCTGCACTTCTTGTTCCCTCGGCCACATTAGCTGTTGGAATATCTGGAGGACAAATCCAAAATCTTGTTACTTTCGGCGACTCGTATACTAGCGTGGACGTGTCAGAGGACGGAGGCCAAGCATGGCCTGTATACGCTGCGGGATATGCAAACGTCTCCTTATTCCCCTTTGCCAGAGCTGGAGCAACATGTTCACCGAATCTAACCTACAGTCCCTACGCGTCTCTGTTGGGGAGCGAGCTTCCTCTTTATTTCCAGATGAAGGCGAACGGATCTCTTGGGAAGCTTGACAGTGAAAAGACACTGTATACCAACTGGATAGGCACCAATGATGTCGGATATTCGGGGCTGCTCACTGGTCAGGTTTCGGAAGGCGTGTCAGTTATCAATACAACAGACTGTGCTGTGAGCTGGGTGCAGACGTTGTACAACGATGGCGCTAGAAATTTCCTGTTTCAAAATGTGAGTACATAGCCTCTCCTGAGCCAGCATAAGTTCAACGTGCCATTCAGCTTCTACCACTCCAACTACTCCCAAACTACGCCATTAATGCCTATCCCAACCAATTTTGGACAGCAGCGCGGAACACGACAGAATGGAACATATTTATGACAGAGCTCGTCTACGCAAGTAACGCAATTGCGGAGCTCAAGTTGACGCAGCTAGCCGCAAAGCTACCTGGTGCACATATCGGTAAGCACCCGTATTACTGAAGTGAGAAAAGGGCTCACGTACCGCCTTTTACTTTCAGGATTGTTTGACTCGTACAGTCTATTCAACGATATGTACCACAATCCTTCTAACTATCTCAACGGCACGGCACCTCTCAACGTAACCGGCGCGGTGGTGTCCTGCATATACGCTTTCAACGAGTCCACTTCGGATACCGGTGATTGCACCGTAGCAACAGGAAGTGCCAAGGATAGCTTTTTATGGTTAGTATTCATAGATCATGAAGAGCAACATTCCGAGACTGACTCATGTATTCAGGGAAAACGAGATGCATCCAAGCGAGCAATCTGATAGGGTTATCGCACGCTACATCAGCCAACTAATCACCGAAGGAGTTAATGAATGGACACGGTGGTTAAGTTAACTTACTCCCGTGTAAAGTGATCGTTCAACTATTTCGAATATACTGTTTATCTTGAATCTTGAATACGTTTAGCCATTGAGCGCTCCAGTAAGTCCATTGAAAAGTAAGGGTAGCACAACAAGTACTCGTATCCTGGTCTTCTCCCGTCCAATTTTTCCATTATATGTATCTCTTTCTGTCGTGTTTCTGGTTGGACCACGTCTGAGTATGGAACTCGTAGCTGGTAGCTCGGCTTTCCGCCACTTCCAGCCATCGAGGTGCCATGAGGTGGCTATATCCCAGAGCGTAATAACCATCCCGTTCAGTGTTATCTTGCAGTCTCGAGTCGTGGTGGGAAAGGGAAGAGAGACGGCTTGCTGTAAAGTCGTCGTGTTTATCTGATATGAATCTCGAAGAATCTTTTGTGAGCTTACGGCGAGCAATAGAGCTTCAGGACACCTCGCAGTAACCTCGGTGCAAGCCTCCACAGTACTGCCCAGCTTTTGTTCGGCTCCTGATAGTTTTCGAGTTGTCACTTATGACGGATACCAGGAAGATAGGAAGATACTGGTATTCAGAGAGTTTCGACTAGCCTGAGAGAGTAGGAGGAAAAACTGCAACAGCGGAGCGCGCGCTTGTGGCCACACTAACAAGCGCCTGGTCCACGGACCATGACTCACTCAGATGGTCACGTGTTAATTTGTCTCCGATCGCGGCACGCCGCTGCCCCCAGTCGGCACTGGCTATAGCAGTCTGTACCCCCTGTACTTAGGCAGTTGGACGCTCAAGCTGAAAGCTTTGGAAGTAAACAGCACAGTCTAGCAAAGACACGTTCATGTAATGAAATGTACACTAAATAAATGACGATAGCAGGATGGTGCATGCATGAAGAGTTGAATGATCAAGCAGCTCTCACACAGAACCGATAAGTAACTTCTAAAATATTCCTTCGCATTAAGTCGACTGCACTAATTTTGAGAACTATATGTCGCTTTGATCATGTCTGCAGCCTAGGGTGCAAAAGTGAGTAATAAGACTAGGGCGGGAAAAGGGAGTCAAAAGGGAACATACCTTCTCCCCAATAGCGTAAACGATTGCCTGTAATTGAAGATGATCGATGCGTTAGCGATACGAAATAGTAGATAAAGATCATATATCCGAACCTGAGGATGGACAGCAAGTTGCATCGGGAAAATACTACAATCAGCAACACGTAGATTTTTCACACCATACACTTTTAATTCCGTGTCGACAACACCTCCAAGTTCCCTTGGTGCCATCGCAGCTGATCCGGTGATATGGGCACCACTGGAAAACGTCTGCTGAGCGTATGAAAGAAGAGCTTCGTCAAGCGTGACGTTCAGCGGAGGCTGAACTTGTTCTACAATAACACCGTTGAAAGCTTCCTGCGAAGCCAGTGTACGATGGAATCTAAGAAACTCGGTCACAAATTGCCTATCATACTGCGTAGCAAGGTAGTTTGGATTCAGGACTGGGCGTGCAGTCGGATCTGAGGAGTTGATGTGCTAAGACAAGTTAGCGAAATAGAAAGAAATCAATGATTTACGCAACGTACCACGTATCCTCGACTCAAAGGACGCATTAATCCACCTAAAAGTGACATATATGAAGTCCCTTCAGTACCTGCCGAGTAGCTAGCGTGTAGCAGCAACTCCCCATCCACGACATTTCCATTAAGCAACCACTCTCGATGAATCGCAAACTGTGCTAAATTCAGAGCCGTGAACGGTATTCCTCCAGAAGAGCCTGACCGAACATCGCGGTCGAAAAGTGAGAGAAGATGTTCAGTGACATTAGATGGAAAGAGCTGAGCTGATGTCGCGAAGGAAAGAGTCGGATTTGTCGATGCAAGGATACCGGTTCCGTTCTGAGCATAAATAGCCTCTTGCTCTGCGAGTATAGTCGCGTTGTTTAAGACATCATACGTGACAAGACCCGGACTAAGCTGGAAAACAGAAGGAGCGTATGGATGTTCCTGAAGATTGGCTCCAACGCCAGGAAGATCGACAATGGTATCTACCCCCGCGGCATGCAGTACCTTAGGGTCCCCAATCCCCGAAAGTTCTAGTAGCTGAGGCGTATTGACGGCACCCCCACTGATGATGACCTCCCGGCTTGCATTCGCAGAAAAGGTCCCACTAGTTCCATTCACAACAAACTCCACTCCCGTAGCACCCAATGTTCTACCATGTCCCGATAAGGTGACTTTGGTAGCCTGCGCGTTGGTGAGGACATGAAGATTAGTGCGATTGTATGCAAAGCAGTAAGTCATCCCAGCCTCTGTTCGAATGCCATGGTTACGGTCCAAAGAGAGGAGGGTATTCCAGACACCAGTCGTGTTGCCGTTCCGGGGGTCTGCATTCGTACGAATTCCAACTTCGTTCATAGCCTCTACATATGGTACAACCGCATCGTTGAACCAAACATTGAAGGACGCCTAATATATTCTTAGTAAGGCACAGTGAATACCAAGTGCAATCACTTGCCTTCAGTGCTCCGTCTGTGCCGTTATCAATAGTTTGGATGGGGATTGCAACTTCTGGATCATCGAGTCCTGGGAGGAAACTTTGATACTGTTGCTGAATCGTTTCGGTCTTGACGAAATACGGTAATAAGTCTGAAAACGTCCAGCCACTGTTTCCCTTGTTTATTTGATCCCATCCGTCAAGTTCCACTGCAGATGGTCGACCCCAAGCGAGCCCATTAATCGCACTCGAGCCACCTAACAGGCGGCCCCGGAAAGAAGGTATCGAACGATTGGCTCCGAAAGGCTGAGGTATCGACGCATAATTCCAGTCGTATTCGGGGTTCCCAAGGGGGTGGGAGGAAAAAGCTGAGGATACAAATGCTCCTGCATCAACTACAACGCTTATAGTCGAAGAATCGACAGACATACCGGGTACAGTAATAGCCTGATCTGTCATGTGAACTCCCCCCGCCTCAATGACGCCTACGGTGACATTAGGATCCTCTGAAAGCCTTGAAGCCAGAGTCAGTCCGCCAGGGCCAGCACCAACAATGAGAAAATCGAAATTGGTGCTGGAAAAGGTGGCTGGACTGAGGTCCGGCAGCGTACAGTATTGGGCAGAAGTAGAAAGCCCAAGACCAACGACGAAGAGACTGAGACTAGCCTTGTGAATGTGCATATCTGGCGCAAGGGAGAATCTCAGAGGAGAGCATAATGGATACGCGCTTCATTAAAGGAGCGGGAGATTATTCAGTAAACGCGTTGGGGAAGAGCGCAAGAGGTACTAGCCGACGTGCCCCGGATGTACAGCCACCGCCGGAGTAGACGGCCGTCTTTTCCCTAAAGTGGAAGAGGCGGCCGTGCAGTACGGCCCTCGTTTGGGCTCATCCGCCGAGTTCAAAACTGGATCGAGTCCGAACGTCTCTAAGTTTAGCTTTTATCCCTCGTTCATCATGGTCTTTACAATCTATGGAATGCCTCGATCGACTTCGACGAAGAGGATCGTCGTTGTCTGTAGGGAAAAGAACGTTCCTTACAAGTTAGTTTCCATCAAAATGTTGGAGGATGAGCATAAGAGTCCTGCATTCATCGAGAAACAGCCTTTTGGGCAAATTCCTTACGCAGTCGTAAGTGCTAGATAGCTTTTTCCCCGTAACTACGAATTGATCCTTCAACAGGATGAAGATGACGGGTTCACATTGTATGAGAGGTACTTAATTGTCCTTTAGTCCGAAAGTTATACCTTGCAAGCTCAATTTGCGCTTTCAGTCGAGCCATCTGTCGCTACATTGCCACCAAGTATGCCTCACAAGGCATTGAACTCATCCCTACCGATCCAAAGGAGGTCGCCATCTTTGAACAAGCTGCGTCTGTTGAACTTAGCAATTTCGATGCAGTCGCATCACCATTGTTCCATGAGAAAGTCCTCCGACCTGTGTAAGTATTCAGTATTCCGTCACATTGCTTGAAATCTTACGTAGAAGGCCTTCAACTTCAGGTTCCGTGGTATACCCGCTAATGAAAAACTGGTTGCCGACTACATCGCAACGTTGAACTCAAGATTCGATGGGTATGAGCGGATACTGAGCAAGCAGAAATACATATGTGGTGATGTAAGTCATTTTATGCAGACGCTCTAGTATCTCAGTACTCACGAGTATTACACAGAAATTGACTTTGGTTGATCTCTTCCATCTCTCCTATCTTGATAAAGTGAATGAAATGACTCCCGAGTCAATTACTAGCCATCCCAATGTATTGAGGTATGTCTTTTCTCATCGAACTTGATCCATTCACAGCTGACTATCCCTCAAAGATGGTACAAAGAAATATCTTCCCGGCCTTCCTGGGTCGAAATTAAAGATACCGTTCCTGAATCATTCCCTTGAATTCGAACCACCAAATCACAAATGTAGACTTGAAATCTGAATAATGTAGCATTTCGCATCCTTAGAGAGAGCCAATAAAGAGCAACGCACCCTGTCCAATGATAACCCCGATATTGAAGAAACGAGTCTTGTTTGCGTTGGATGACGCCCTTTTATGAGAATCGTTGGAATTTGGCTCGATGAACTTTAATTATCCGCTTTTATCAGTCAGAAGTGTTTCATTTCGACGAGAAACTGGAACAATTCGAATCAATCTTGAATTTGAGCACTCGCTGAGCCTGGCGCTGAAGGAGGAAGAGGAGAACCGGCTACCGGCTATCGGTCAGACCGGTCATCCAAAGCCTGCCCTAGAGTCGTAGTTGCTTACTCAGCATCCGCAAGCAGTCCGCAAATTCAATATACTACCCAAACATTCTACTCAAATTCTACTATTTGTACCGCCTGGTCTTTGTTAAGCTTTCTGATCCTGAATATGTGTGCTAGCCTGGTGTTAGGTTACCCAACGGACTGTAAGCCAGACTTGGAGCTGACTCGGAGTTTACCGCGCGTATTCCAAGAATGGTGCGTAGACGGCCGTGTTCAATGGTATTGAATTCGGTATACCTTACGGCTTTTACCATGGAGTGTACGTTGTTCCCGCTATCAAACAAATTGCCTCGCTACATCTCTTCATTCAGACCCGGCTCCTCACCGTGACCGTCAAACACACCATGCCAGAAGATGTCGAAAAACTCGCTGCGAAGCAAGAAACAGCTACCAAGACAGTGCCTTCGAGCGAGACGGACTCAGATGAGAATACTTTAATCGTAGATTGGGCTGAAGGTGACCCGGAAAATCCCAGAAAGTATGTTCTTGTCAACTCTTCGTTGATTGTCCCTTGCTAATAATATCCCTCGTAATAGTTGGTCCCAGCGTCGAAAATGGGCGAACATAGTTTTGGTTTCCAGCTATCTCTGCATATCCCCACTTTCGTCTTCAATGATTGCCCCTGCTGCATCGCAGATGGCTGAAGATATACATATCAAGGGTGAATTTGTCACAAACCTAGCAGTATCAATATTCATTCTTGCCTATGGTGAGATTGGTCTCGACCCGCATACGGGAAATGAACTGATTACCTCTACCTTTCAGCTGTTGGACCACTTGTACTTGGACCGTTGAGGTACATAAATCTGAATGTCTTCTCGATGGCCTACCTAATTTCTCACTAAATAACCTTTCAGTGAATTATATGGTCGAGCAATTGTTTTGCAGCTCTCGAACCTTTGGTTTTTGGGTACGTGTTTCTCTCCAGATGTTGTTTAAATCCAGCTAAAAACGTTCAATTCGGAAGCTTGGAACATCGGCTGTGCATTCGCACAAAACACCGGAGAAATCATCGCATTTCGATTATTGAGTGGGCTCGGTGGTTCTGCGCCATTCGCCGTAAGTCATCCATTCAATTTCTCGTGTTTGGCCTCTTTTTCACCTTAGATCTTGCTCTCTATGACAGATTGGCGGTGGGGTCATTGGTGATCTTTTTGAACCTGCACAAAGGGGAAAGGCGATAGCAATGTATTCTGTCGCTCCGCTTCTTGGTCCGGTAATTGGACCTATCGGTAACTTCCCTTTTACTTTCTTCAGAGTGAGCATTCGGTGAACTATTCTTCTAGCGGGTGGCTGGATCGCTGAGAAGACCACTTGGCGTTGGGTTGTGAGTACCTTCAGTCTGACATATCCTCGCTCTTAACTAAATTTCCTCTGCAATAGTTCTGGTCCAGCTCAATAGCTGACTTCCTCATCCTGGTATGCCACTATTTCTTTACCCTCAACATGGACACATACAACAACTTCAACAACTCTCTAGATCGTGGGTCTCATCGTCTTTCGCGAAAGTAAACCGGGTTTCTTCTGTTATCCTGGGATATGAATTCTCATAAAGAATATGTGCGAGCAGCTTATTCTCCGGTTCTACTGGAACGTCGTGCCAACAAAATCAGAACGGATATGATTCAAGGGACAGGACGACAGTACTCCGATATAAGAACTCCGTTTCAAAATGGTGATCGTAGGTGAGTATGGATGTACCTTGAATGCTAAACTATCGGTTATCTATGCATACAGATGGTATATGGTTATTCGACGAGCCATTGTACGACCTTTCTTGCTGTTGTTTCAAGAGCCTATTTTGATGATCATGGGTATGTGCTGTCTCGCTCTTTGGGTATAACTAAGAACTAAACTTATTCAGGGTTGTACATGATCTTTATATACGGACTCAGTGAGTTCTTTTGCGAACATTGGTTCTAATGCAATGTTCATCGCCCGTTTTAGTGTATCGTAAGTTGATGTATCATCCAAGATCCCTTATTGTTACTAAGATCTTGATTCTTACTCAGTACTCCTTATAACGGTCCCCGACGTCTACACCGGTGCATACCACGAAAGCACCGGTATAGCATCTCTTCACTACATCGCCTTCGGATTAGGAATCGGATTAGCCAACCAATTCAACGCTCAGGCTCTGGATGGTTTGTATAAATATTTCACAGCGAAGCGTGGTGGGGTAGGACAGCCTGAATATAGAATACGTATGTTACGACGCACTATGCACTGGTTTTTCTGGTATTATATTGACTAAATTTACTTTCGTAGCGAGTATGTTCCCAGCTTCTGTTCTACAGCCCGTTGGTCTTTTATTGTACGGATGGTCTGTACAATACCGCGTTTTCTGGATCGTACCAGATATAGTACGTCCCCTCTACGTTCATTTACCCAGATCCGAAGAGACGAGAAAGATAACTTACGCTTCTTCCTTTCAGGGATTATTCTTCACTGGCGCTGGTATCATTCTAGCCTTCCAATGCGTTTCGTCATATGTGATAGACGTATATACACTTTACGCCGCCTCGGCACTCGCGACAATGGCCTGCGTACGTTCACTCGCGGGGTTCGCTTTCCCGATTTTCGCGCCTGCTTTGGTTGGTTTTTTTTGTTTGACTGGGCTATTGGTCTATGTCTGATTTTAACCTCTTTATAGTACGGTTCTCTGGGATATGGAAAAGGTAATACCGTATTGGCGGCGTGTTCTATTGCTATCGGTGGTCCTATGTGAGTTTTGAGTCTTCCTTCACTGTTTTTGTTGTAGACTAATGAGTGGAATTAGTCCGTGGATATTGTGGTTCTATGGACGGAGAATTAGGGAGAATAGTAAACATGCGAAGCATAGGGGATGATGTGTGTAGAACTTGAATTGAGTGGTTGTATGCGAGTACTATGTTTAGATATGATAATGCGTGGACCTTGAGTTTTGTTTGTCTAGAGAAGTTTAATCACATTTCGGTCTGAGGCCATTGGCTGGTAAGCTTATGTATATGTCGGCCAGGTAAGAGATATTGAGGCCATAGGAGATTCTCTGAATGTTCCTCCTCGATGGTTATAATTCATTTGCGTGACGCTTGCAGTAGATATACATAGATCCTTTGAGATGTGGACGCGAAAGGCTAACCAACATGACTTATGTCGCCGAGAGGCGTTCCTCTTGGGACGATGTGCTCCCTTTTCCAACTGAGGGTTCACGTTTACAGTCTCACCTACACGAATCCCCCCTAAAAACCATTTCAAAACCTATCATTATTCACCTATTCTACATCTACAGTCGATCAATCCTACATCCTACAATAACGACTCTCTCAACCCTTCATTCCTCAACCTCAACCTAACGTTAAAATTCTCCTTCTTGGGCGCAGATATAAACGCACTACTATACTCCAACAAATCCGCGTTCGATTTCTTTTCTTTCTCTTTTCCTGACGAGCCATTCCCGGTCCCGTTCCCGGTTCCGGGGAGGATTTCGAATAGCCAGATCACCCGCGCGAGGAAGAGGAAGACGTGGGCGTTGGCGAAGTGTTCCCCTGGGCATTTCCTACGAGGTGCCAGGGGGTGGGGTGAGCAAAAGGGGTGAGCAAAAGGGTGTAAGGCAAGAGGACGACGTACCGTCTACCGAAACCAAATGTGACGCTCCGTGGATCTCTAACTTTAGAAGCGATTTTACCAGAAGGGTCTAAGTGTCTTTCTGGGTTGAACACTTCAGGATTAGGGTAGATCTCTTCGTCGTGGCATACAGACCTACATCCAAACCAAACCAAAACAGTGAGTAAACTCCACCATATCCACATCATGATCACATTGAGAAACATAAACATAAACTAACCATACATTCCCCATAACCCAAGTCCCTTTCTCAATCCTCCAATTCTCATACACATCATCCGAAAGTGGCGCATGCGAAATCAAATTCACAACAGGCCTAAACCGATGTAGCTCGCGGATGATGGCTGTTATATACGGCAGGGAAGGCTCGTCTGAGATCGTAGGCGGACGGGTGTAGGATGATAGGTGGTTATATGCGGTTTGTTGGATTGTTGGATGGAGTGAGAGGAGGTGGAGGGCGGATTGGAGGATTGCGGTGGTCTGGGGGGGTAGTAATTGAATATTGATTAGATTAGATTAGATTAACGTTGTGTTGTGGGGGATGGATGGGTAGTAGATAGGAGGATCGCGTACCGTATCGGTTGCGGCGCTGTAAAGACTTCCTGCTGTACTCCTGAGAACGGGGATATCTTGGGGGTTAATTCCAGATGAAAGGATATCAGAGACGAAACATTGAGGTGCGGTCTTGTTTTTCTATCGATATAAGCATACGATAGTTAGTGCGGGTGGTTGGTGAATAGGAATATACCAACGTACCATCGCCTCTTGAACATCTTCGAATTCCTTCCCAATTAGTCTCTCGAACCTTACTTTTGCACCAATGGCCCAACGCTTGAAGGCCATTCCGGGTAGAATTGAAGGTAGATATTGTACTTTATCAAGTGCTTAGTTAGAAGATGTATGATGTGGATTGTGACGGGGAAGCGCTTACGGAAAGGTAAACCTTCGATTGCCCATTTCCCTGGAATGAGACTTAGTCCTGTATCGCGGCCGATCGCTTCGCTCTCTGCGATGTACTGAGGTGTTGCTCGATGTCCATAAGTGAGCAGAGTCACTACGTCGGAGATGTGACTAATAGTGTGTATGGTTAGACGTGAATCATTAGACGTGAGGAAGGTAATCGTACACGTGTATAAGCTCTGGGACTTTAGTTCCGCGGTCTGACTCGTCGATTTGGACGATCTTGTTGAGAAGCAAAGTGACTTCTCTATCAATTAATGCGCCCCAACTTGAGAAGAACGTCAGTTATGCTTTCATCAACGATGTGGGTAAGACTCACTTGTTGATTTCTTTCTGTCCAAGGGCACCAATAAGAAACCGCCTCGCGGTCTTCAATCGAGCATTATAAGGTGTAAATGCAACATTATTCTCGCGACCTATCAAATGCGCCATTCGCCACATCGGACGCGTAGAATATATCGCCGATCTCGTCGTGTACAGCGCATGGAGCGCATCCATTCCAGAGATAAGAAGAACTTTCCTAGACCCAGGAAGGGAAAGCGACATGAGGGAGTTGTTTGTGGACTTGAACCATTGGTGATACTTCTGCCACGGTAGTACGATTGGCAGGCGGGATTCTGGAGGATCAGGGGGTGGACGGTGTGAGTTCTTCCCCTTGGCCTTGAAGAGATTGATAGTGAATGTGAACAGGAACAAAGCACCTAGAACCAGTACTACTGAGCGGTCTGGCATAGTTGCAGAGAGAGGCGTGATGATGTAGGCCCAAAAAACTTTTAAAAAGACATGAATTTTTCAGCAATGTTATTCCAGAGTATCTCACCGAAGTAACAGGCTCATTATGCGGCCGTCTTATAGCAGCTTTAGTCATTCCGAACAAGGGAGGAGTCCAAGTATTTGCTAGATGCCGAAAAATTCGGAGATGTTTTTGGGAAAACAAACATAGACAAATTGAAGAAACTCGAGTCTATTTCCTTCTCTACTATATCTTCTAATGAACTCGTTCAAGTCTAATTCACTTTGTAATGAAGAACTAGACTTGCAATCTGCTTTTTATCCCCAACAAATACTACGGGCAAGCTATCAGCGCTGTAAACGGCCGTCTCTTCGCCTCATTCGGTAACAACGGTTGCCCGCTTATGGTCTGGCCAGCGATCCGTAGTTGTGAGTGTCATGGTTCTAACAATCTATTAAACTCTCATTATTTTTTCTCTCTCCTATTCATCCTTCGTCATGTCGAACGTATTGCTCAACAGGTTCGACGCACTGTATGTCGCTGCTGCAGCGTTCGCTTTCGTCGTACTCTTCCTACGCAGCCGTTCAGCTCGCGCCCCACTTCCTCCGGGTCCAAAAGGAGTACCTTTCTTCGGTAACTTCTTCCAGATTCCCCCGAAGCGTCAGTATCTGCAGTTTGCGAAATGGAGAGAAGACTATGGTGAGTCCTTCCTTGTTCCAATCCAACGAGGATTCTAATATCCATTGCCTGATAGGCGACGTCATGCGCGTTAAACTTCTGCGCAAGACATTCATTATCCTCAACTCAAGACAAGCTGTCCAAGCACTCTTCGTCAAGCGATCAAGTATCTATTCCGACCGACCTCCTTTAATTTTGTTCGAGAAATGGGCTGGATGGACGTGGTCGTTGCCTGGATTACGCTATGGTGACGAGATGACTCTTCACAGACGTCTGTTGAATAGCGGATTGAGCACTACCGCCTGTCGTGAATATTTCACTATAATGCTCTCTGGTGCCGTCAAGCTCGCTCAGAAGGCTGGTAACAATCCTGAAGAATGGGGTGAATATGTTCATCAGTACGTCATCGTGTTTTCCCTGTTATTCACATGCGCTCATCCTTCCTTCTTTCCACAGTATGGTCGCTGGAAATATCTTGAAGATGACATATGGTTACGACGGTAAGTCAATCGCTTTTCGGTCTATCGGTTTTCTTACATCTCTTTTTTACAGTCCAAGAAAAGAACGATAAATGGATGGAGCGCGCGGAGAAAATCCTTCACCTTATACAAGACCTTGGTCCGATGGGTACACACCCGGCAGATATCTTCCCTTGGCGTGAGTTATCAATACCTCCACTTTACACGACTAGAATATTAAACCGTTCACCGTAGTCGCAAACCTCCCTCCTCGTCTCTTCGGCAAAAAGTTCGCCACGCATATGGCTCAACTCCGACAAATACTCAGTGCGGTATTCGCTGATCCTTACAACGATGTCAAGCAAACACTAGTATGTCTATGTCTATTTTTCGGCGTAGAAGGGACTGTCGAAGCTGATGGGATGTATAGGACAGCGGAAAGGATCGTCCTTGTTTCACGACGAACATGATCAACACCTATATGGGCCCAGATGGCAAAGTCGAACATGAAGCCGCTATCAGGGGAACCGCTGCTACTAATTACACCGGTACGTTCCGTCTATGGATTTTGTAGACAACACCTCCGTTGACTATGACCGTTCTGGACAGTTGGTGTCGAGACGGTTGAATCATCGCTCAACACGTTCGCTATTGCAATGATGCTTAACCCCGACGTTCAAAGTCGTGCTCAAGCTGAGATTGATGAATATTTCCATGGTCAGAGGTTGCCGACTCTTGATGATAGAGGTAAACTCCCGTATGTTGAAGCGGTGATGATGGAGGTTTTGAGATGGCAGCCTGCTACTCCGATGGGTATGTTTTTTCATGAGGTGTAGGAAGATTTATGGTACTGATTTGGAGTGATGTAGCTGTTGCGAGGAAGATGGCTCAGGATGATGTATATGATGGTTATCTTATTCCCAAGGGTGCTACTGTGATGGCAAACTCATGGTACGCCTTTTTTACTCCCTCCTCTTCCCTCCTCCTCCTCCCTCCTCTTTCTTCCCTCCTCCTCCCTCCTCTTTCCTCCTCCCTCCTCCCTCTCTCCCTCATCACATCTCATGCTAACGAAACCTCACACAGGCAATGCCTCCACGACCCAATCGACTTCCCCAACCCCCACGCCTTCATCCCAGACCGCTTCATCCCCTCCTCACCATTCAACCCCTCCCTAGACAAATCCATCTCACCTCCCGACCCCCGAGATTTCGGCTTCGGATACGGAAGACGTGCGTGTCCCGGGCGACCTTTCGCTGAGGCTACGCTTTGGATGGCTATTGCTACGTTGTTGGCTACTGTTAGGTTTGAGGTTCCGGTTGATGAGAGTGGGAGTGAGATATTGCCGAATTTGGAGTATGAGAGTGGGGTTGCTGTACAGTGGGTTTTTGTTTCCTTTTTTGTTTCCTTCTTTCTTTTTTGCAAGGCGAGTCCTGACTTCTACTTCTCCCATCTTCTCTTCCAGGTTCCCTAAACCATTCAAGACTAGCATCAAGTTCCGATCCAAGACAGAACAGGATTTGGTTCAGGCTACGCTGAGTACTCTAGAAGGAACGGCTTGATCGATTCAATGATCGATGATAGGGAACTTTTGGGGAATATCGTTTGACTGTGTGTTATACTTAGATATTTGAAACTGCCTTGGCCTTGCGTTGGTTAAGGCTTGCGTTGTATCTTATGATAGAGAGGCTCAATTGATCGCGAATTTTTTCTTTTTTGGAATGATGTGTCGAGAGTAAAGGAAGACGCTTGTTGGCTGAAATGGGAGGGGATAATGGTTTCCGTGAATTCCGATGCGCTCAAATAGCTAAGGATTGACGCCGAGATACTTGAACTCCGTCACTTCAAAAAGTTCACGACTAGCTTCAAAACATTATCTGAAGTAAAGTACATGCACGTCTACTTTCCTTTCACTTTCAAAGCTTTCTGAAGTGCAGTAACCACCTTATCCCCGTGTTTCTTCAAAGCAGCGACATCGATAGTCTGATCCTTTACGCCTTCCGGAACTTCGTTTCCAAAAACGATATCTAAACAAAAGAAAGAAGGAAATTGACATTCAATGAGATGTGTTCTTGAAGATATAATCAAGTCAAGGGAGCAAGCTTACATGCAACATCAGTAGGACCATGACCGTTATCTCCAGAAATATGATCCTTGGGGAAACACGTCTGGGCCATAAGAATCGAAGCTTCTCCGATGACTTCTGGGGTAGCACCACTGTAATTGAAATACCAAAAACATGAGCCCTTTTAACGGCGGACGCAAGCTATGGGTAATAATGACCACTCACTTGGTATCGCCCATGATAGCATAGTACATCTTCCCGTCACAAATGATTGCACCTACGGAATTACCCTTGATCTTGTGCTTGTCGACAAACGACTCTGGAAGGACATAGTATGGGACTTTCGTAGCGTCAAGGTGTCCGTAGCTTGTTTCGCCCGAGCCAGATGTGTTACCCTACCAATGAAACGTTGAGCAGATCCGACTCGTCGATAAGGAGGTACTCGGCGAAAGTACTTACAGGGCACTGATACTGTGTAAGACGAGGAAGAGAAACGTTACATTAACTCTCAAGAGCCAGATACGTAATTCACTTACAGCAACACCATCACAATCCACCGACATATCACCCAAAAAGTGATACGCAGACACACCCTGTAAATCAACCCAATCCTCATAAATCTGCACCGACTCAGGCTGTCCTTGTTCTGGCCTAAACTTAGCCCCAGAAACAGGTTTCGATTTAGCGCTTTTCACTGCAGAGTATAGACCAGAAACGTTGATGGAAGAGTCTGCGGCGAATGCAGCACCGTTTGTTGATCTCCGCCAGTCGTCAGTCGGTGCCGCCAGGGCTACGGCTGTAATGACAATGGATATTAATGCAGCGAAACGGGCGTGCATCGTGAGTTCGTGAGTTCGTTAAGGAAAGGAAAGGGAGAGGAGACAGGGAAGGAAAGTTGAAGGATTGGGTTATGGGCCAGCCACAACTGAAGGAGGGGGTTTCGTTGGCTGCAGCAGTTATATACCTGCGAGGATCCCCACATCCGAGTCGAGGAAGCTTGGCAAACCATACCGATACTATTACTGGGCGCCCATATTCGATTTCCAGGAGTCTCGGTGTGCACAGGGGGTCAGGGTATAGATCCGGTAGATAGGTCATGCCCGAGATGCGCTGTATTGAACATAGCCTTATGTATGCATGTCAAATGTAGCAGAAATCAGCGAAGATTGTCATCGAGTGAAGCATACCAAGTACGAGTTTCATATTGTTCGACCCGGGATGACTTGACTAGCTTGCAAGTCCTCTTTCCTTCCGAGCGCCGTTTGTCTTTCAATGCACTATGCCCGGTGTCATGAGGTGAGCGAACGAAATGCAACCTTGAGGCTATGTATGTATGATGATCCTACTATGTTATGAAGGAGAAATCTGTAACGCCAAGCCAAGGGCTGTTAAAAGGTTTGATGGACTCGGAAGATGTAGTGAAAGCCCGGAAAGCGATGTGCAGGAGCTAGAGCTGAGCGCTAGACTCGGCTTGAGCAGGTTGTTTGATCTTTGAAAGACCGAGAATTTGGTCCTACGTTAAGCAGGTCATAATGCATAATCTCCAGCAATTCGTCAAGAGAGAAGAATGTAATGGACGAGGCTGCAAATTGCCAATGATGATGGGTTTTCGCAGCAAGGCCTACCCTAAAGTGTACACGTGGTACCCGCGGCCCGCCACACCGCGACCGACTCGAAGAATTACCGAAACACCCGCGCTGACAGTAACCACCATACATCGTACTCATAACTCTTGCTTCAGGCTTCAAGTCCGACTCGTTTGTCGCTTTGCATGGAAGGTACGTACGGAAGGCCTCGTAGCCAACTTGAAAATGCGGAATTCACAACTCAGGCGTGTCATGTACCCAACTTATTCATTTCGAAATCTCGGCGAAAGTTTCTCTGTGGGGGGAATGCCAAAAGAAATGCATTGCAATACTACGGAGCATATGTAGCACGGTATTAAGAATCCGAATCATCCGAGTCATCGGAGTTACTGGAGTCTTTGGAATCCTTAGAGCCCTTGGAACCTTTGTGGTGTTTCCCTCCCGAAGAACCAGAAGGCTCCGCTGCGGAAGCAGTCGATGTTGGCGTCTCTGAGGAATCTCCTCCTCCTCCTCCTTGGAGGTTGAGTGCCTGCTGCAGCAACTTCACCTGCTTATCTCCAAGTGTCTTCAGCGCACCAATGTCTATCGTAGGACTCTTGGCATCTATTCCACCGGGAACCTCTGAACCGAATACGATATCTAATACGCAATCGCCTTTAGTTGAGAAAGAATTGGAGAGGAAGCTTTAGACTTACAGGCTACGTTGTTTTGGTCATGACCTTTGTTACCGTTTAGGCTGTCGCTCGGGAAGCAAGTCTGGGCCACCAGTAGAGATGCCTCGCCAATGACTTCGGGTGAATCTCCGCTATCGCAGTCGGTGAGCGACATCCGAAAGATTTGTTAGGAACGAATACTCACTTAGTATCTCCCATGATTGCGTAGAACATCTTATTATTACAAATAATTGCACCAACAGAGTTGCCTTTGATCTTATTCTTGTCGACGAAGGTCTGAGGCAGCACGTAAAATGGAACTTTACGTGCATCAAGCTTGCCGTAGCTTGTTTCGCCCTGGCCATCTTGATTACCCTGTTATGGTGGTATGAACTTACAAGACACTTCAGACATATCACAAAGATTCTAACTCACCGGACAGTCTTCATCAACACCATCACAGTCGACATCCATATCAGCCATAAAACTATACGCTTGTACGCCATTCAGACTCATCCAATCTTCGTAGATCTGAACGGTAGCGTCATGGCCGTCACCGTATTTCCCGCTACCTGCCGGTTTTTTAGTTGCTGACTTCACAGCGGAGAGAATCCCTGCAACGTCGATGGAGGAGTCGGCTTCGAAGCTTTCGCTACTTCCGCTGGAGCTACTGGAGGATGATGCCCTTTTAGACATCGGCATTGGAACCGCCAGAACGGTGGAGAGGAGGGCGAGGAGAGAAAGGTAACGCGCCAGTGAGGTAGAGTGCATGATGTATAAGATATTTTGAAATGAACGTGAACGAGATCAACTCGAGGAAGCGGAGAATGAGCAGTGGTCCAGCCAAAGTGCTGAGGAAACGGCCAGGACGGTTCCTACATTTATATGATTTGGAATTAACATTCAATCAAGTTTTTGGGTACAGGTATGGGGAAAGGTTACCGGTAGATCATCAGCTGTGCATTGCCTTTCAACTTCATCAGGACATGTATACATTAGCGCCGGGTTTCAGATTTCAAATTGTACGGGGAGCACGGAGTGGCATGATATACTACTTATGATTTAATGAACGAAACATGCTCGAGGCGACGAGGTCCTACGAAATTAAACGTGCCTTGTGGTACTCTGGCCGTTGTGTGCCCAACCAAGTCGAAGCAATTCATTATGGAACGTGATCACCCTCTCGGCGTGGCAGTGACTGCACATCAATTGCTGATCGTAATTGGCGCTTTGACCGTACACCAACTGGCAGAGCCTCGCAATCGACTTCTTAATTGATGGTTGCAAATCATGTAGCATTTATTGAATGCCTGATAGCCCTGGCGAAGGACCCATCTGGATTGCTCATGTGAGATGTATACTCGAGACTCAAGCCTCGGGTGAGAGGACAGTGTCGGATTTTCTAAAAGTGGTAAGAACGATGAGCTTGTAGGAGCTTGTAGGAGCTGCTGACAGAGAAATTACCGGAGACAATCGAAGCCCCAATCTCGTACTAATGCACCCATTGACTAGTGACTGGGTCGCTCCAGGCCCTCGAGCCTGAATGTCTGTCGTTCCGCAGCTGAAATTACCGAGCCGTATTCTATCCTATCCTATCCTATCCTGGTTCCAGTAGGAATGCTAGCGCGTAGACCTACACATCAGTGTATCTGTTGAAGTAAAGGCATCATGCAGATTGCGTACGAGCCATATTTGACGACAACTTGAATTTGTCGCACCTCCGTAAAACCAAAATCGTTGCGAATAATATTATAGCGGTAGGTAAACTTGGTTTGGGAGTAAGGAAGGGAGCTCGGGATAGTAATTGATGTGGAAGGGATACCGTTGACTGGCATATTGTACCTTTAGGCCTTCAAATAACAGAGAACCACTCAAGCAGCGAATGGTGTGCGTGGAAAGTCCGCTCCAGACGGTTGCGAAGTCGAGATTGATCAGGTGCCAGTGAATGGTGAATGGTTTTAACTTTTATACTATTAGTGCCCAATAAGCCTCGTTTCACTCTGGCACTCTGGAACGGCGCAGGCTCAGGTCTGTCACGAGTCAGAATGAATAAATGTTTTGGGATACACATTGTAAGGTAGCATTTCGTGGATAGATCCCACTGCGATTCACCGGCACCATTAGCTTGAAGGACAACCAATGAACAAGTTCAAGGCGTAACCGGGGAGGAAAAAAAATAGGCGTGACCGCACCGGGAGGAAACAGAACGATATGATTGGAGGTCCTCAGTCAATATCGCGGTGTACGTGGTAGTTCTCTGGGGAAGAATGCGGCCATCACATCCATACATGCTTATGTGGCCCTAGAGTTCCGTCCGTCACCGTCTACATACAAGACTCTGAGCTAACTCCAGCTTCAGATCTCGGGATTTGGATTGGTTCGACCGATAGTGTTAGAATTCGGCCGGCCTTGAGGGTTCGACTCGATTCGATTCGTTCTGCGGCATAACCTAGGTGGAACGATGTCTGAAGTTCGCATCTAGCTCTAAATCTGAATCAGTTACTGGGCGAATCGGGATACACAGGGTAGTCTGTCACGTACGCTTCTGAGAATAACGCTTGAACATATATCGTATCATATTATATCTTATCGGCAACAAATCGTATCAGCCACGTCAAGAATCAAGATTCCGGATGGCAGAGCCAGTGCGAGAATAGAATAAAATAGAATAAGAATCGTGATCGATCAGGAGAAGATGAAAAGCGCATTGCTTCAAGCACATTAGGGGTGGAGTTTGATTAATATTGGACCGAGTGAGATTTCGGATGTATTTGGCATGGGAATGACTTATGGTAAATAGAATTTGCGGGGCACGAGCGAATTCAGAAGAACAAGGAAGGCGCTACATAGCGCACGCAAATAGGGAAGCCCCTTTGAGTTAGGTGTTGTGGTACTTATGAACCTTGGTTAGCTATGGCAGGTTCGCGATACCCTCCCGAGTCCCCGGTCCCGGTGAAGGCTTCAATGGAGTCCGACGGAAACGCGAGAAGAGGGGAGAATGTATACCGGTGACCCTGAGCGTGCGGGTAGGTACTAGCGGGATAGGGCGATGGAACTGGAGTCTAGACTTTTGGCTCGGGAATCAGACGTCGAGGCGAGCTAAAAAGACTCCAACTTGTCGGTCGAGCTTGTATGGTGGCGGTGGACGGGTAAGATGGGCTGAACACTGGGCTCTGGGGTTGTTTGGTAGGGAGGATGGGTATATCGGGTGTCGCGGGCATGCATGCGTGCTAGAACGTCTTTGCACAGAAAGGTGCTTACGTTGGATCAATGGGCGGTAAGACGTACGTAGCGCTAAAGAGCACACACTGAACTGCGTGGAGGTAATGACAGGAGGTCATAATGTACCTGAAAACTCAGCCTGAGGCCTGCCAGGTGATTGAGTTGTGACTTGTACATGTCAAATACTTGTTCCATTCAACAACAGGACACTTCAGGTATGGATTCATGCGGTTGCGACCCACGAAGGGCTGTCACAGGAAGCCTTCATGATGGCTTTGATCATTGCGGCGCCGCAGTATAGATTTACTTCTAATCTGGTTCAGCAAGTTGGTTATGAGGAGGACTCCCGCGATGCTTGGCTTCAATCGGGGAAGTAGGAAGTCCCTGTGTCGTACCTCATGATCATGGGCGCGATCACAGAGTTCACCTAAATCATTAAAAAGAGGTTCTAGTTAGACCTTAGTGCCATGTCATGACATAAAGACCCATTAGAATTCACCAGACAAATCAGAGGCCTTCCGGTCCAGTGTATACATGAGCTTTCACTTTGTGTGGACTCATTCTGGAAATTCAAAAGCTTATGTTGAGATCTAGGGTCAACTATTAGTTAGTATATCTTATGTTATTAGTTATTCATTACAAAGCTACGTAAGTACTTACATCTGAACTTTGAAGTAGTAGACCGGCGGCATTGAATTGTCTGAATTGTCGGGGGCCTGTGATGGGACTAGTAGCGGGCTAGCGTCTGCTAGCGCGCACAAGAGCACAGTTTGACACTGACAGAACGCATGGAAAATGTCGTGAAGGTCAATCCTGATGATCAAGTCCTCGGATCCGAGCGAAGGATTTATTTTTACTGGAAGTATGATCGGGCAGCATGTCGACATACGCTGGCAGAGGCCTACTAGAAGCTCAAAAATTGAAGGATGTTGTTTTTACTCCGTTATGATACTGGTGGCAGTTTGAGAGGTGTAGACTGTTAGCGGCCGGGTAGGATCCTTGCGTCCATGCCGTGAAAGCGTTGGCAGAACCCTAATTCTTGAATCTTATGCGAGCAGCTCGAGCAGGTTTGAAACTCTGAAGATCTGAAGATTGAATTATGAGACTTATGTGACTAGCAAAATGAGTTTAGGATGATACCTTGAACGTGAATCTACAACGCTACAGCTCAAAACGTTTGTGGCTTGAACCAGAATGAACCACTGAACGAACCAAACAACCTGAACTTCTGGAGAGATCGTCATGACAAATCCAGTGATTTGAAACGTGCTGTAGAATGAGAATTGAATGTAAAACTTAACTGGATCCCTTTCAAACTCTTACATTTGCCTCCCTAGCAGAAGATAATGAAAAAGGACTGCAGTATGTCTGGTAGCGTGAAGACTCGAAAAAGGAAACTGCTGCGTCATCTAAAATTTCAACGACGGAAAATGAGTGCACGTGACTCAACGCGTTTGTCTTTCGACCACCCATTCTACTTCTTACATCGTATCCTCGTCGAAAGCAAAGTTATCTATCCAGAAAATAGCCCATATTTATTGCAATCTTTTCTAGAGCCAAGAGAATCGAAATAGTTGCATTCTGGAAGCAAGAGGGTTACGAAGGGTTCAGGGTTACGTTTTGAAGTTTTTGGAAATTCAGGTTCGTCAGATCAAGACATCCTGTCTGTCGAGTCTGATGTATTTGCTACAGCTAGTTCATGCTTTGACATCCAGTTCATAGGCTGGGTTGAAGCCACTGTACAGAATGTCAGTTAATTCATCATCTCGTAGYTCGCAGCGCTTTCTAAACCAGAGTCGTCCAGATCAGAGAAAGAATTATTTAACAATCATGTCGAAGCCACGCTCTGGAATACCTACCCCAGGCAGATCTTCGGGCTCAGGTATACCAGGACGGTCTCGTTCCGCCAGCTCTTCAGCACAAGGTTTCACGGGATTCAGCCAGAGTACCGTTGACACCGATTACATGAACCAAGCTTTCGCAGAGGCCATCAAAGCCAACGACCCTGCCTCTCATGTTGGAAGGACTGGTATGGCAAACGGTAGCGGAGGGCTGTCTCCGAAGGGAGCCGGGAGCGGGAAAAACTCAGCAAGGCCTTCTTCCGTCGCCTCTTCCTCTGCTTCATCTTCCGCGTTTGCCTCGTCTTCATCTTTCAATAGCTCGGTGTCGTCTTCGTCTCTCGCCAGAGCGAAGACACCTACCTCAGCACGTCCGCCAAGTCGGTCCTCAGATGTTTTTGCTAGATCCTCGAGTCGTGCAGGGCGAATTTATGAGGTTGGCGATGGAGTGAGAATAGAAAGCTTAGGTTTCGAAGGCATATTGCGATATGTGGGAGAAATCGATGGGAAACCTGGTCTGTGGGCGGGAGTGGAGTTGAGTGGAGGATTTGCTGGCAAGGGGAAGAACGATGGAAGTGTTGCCGGGTTAGCTCACTTTCACGCCCGCTCTCTTTTAATGACTCTAACGGAATTTTGCGATTCAGAAAGCAATACTTCTCTTGTCCTCCGAAATGTGGTGTCTTTGTCGCCACGACAAAACTTTCCCCGCCTACCGTCGGTCCTGGCGCACGCCCTCCTTCAGTGGCTTCTCAGGCTTCTGCTCGTGGCGGCCGGACAACACCTTCGTTCGGAAGCGGCAGAATAACGCCTTTGTCATTCAGCACGTCAACATCTACACGCGGACGGATTAGTATGGGAGCTGGTGCAACTCCGAGTATACCAATAGGTGGGAGAATTACGCCTTCCGGACGCGTTACACCATCGTCGAATTCTCTGTCTACTGGACCAGAGACCCCAGCTGCCCGTGTGGCTAGGATGCGTGCTGCAGCGAAGGGTCCTGTAAGCAAGACGAATGCTGGTGCCACACCTGCCAAGTCGAAATCACAAGGAAGTGCGGAGGTACCTGTGCCCGTCCCTGATGTCACGCCAGGAACGAGAGCGAGCAAGTACGCTGGGATGACAGCGAAGCAGCTCTCATTGAACAAGTCACTTTCATCACCCGCCTATCCATCATCTACTACTTCCCCGTCTGCATCTTTAGGCACTTTGTCACCGTTATCGACTACGACAAATATTCATGCGCAGTCAGCTTTGCCTTCGCCTTCACGGAGATCAGCATCAGGTGCAGCCGGCTCGGGAATACCTGGCTCGCCGTTTTCCACTCCTAAGCCGAGGCTGGCGAGTGGGATCGGGGGTCCGCCGGGGAGTACGCCTAGGCCAAGGATACCGAGTGCTATTGCTATGCCTCCGCCTGTTTCTCCATCTAAAGCGGGTGCAAGTGCAACTGCGTCTCCCAAGAGGGAGAGTGGAACACTTTCGAGTGATGATCTACAGGCGAGGTCGAGAGCGCTACAGGAACGGATTGCTGGGTTAACGGGTATTTCGTCTGTTTCTCCACCGTCAGAGAAAGCTTCGTCGTCGTCGCCACCGCCTGTACCCGCGGCACCTGCGCCTTCGTCACCGAAGAGACCACAGTCGAGGACGTCGAGGCCTTCGAGCGTGGCTTCCACAAGATCGGTTAGGTCGACCACACCTGGGTTTGGGAGGGCTAGTGTCAGTGGTGCTGCTGCGAGATCTGGGCGAGCGTCTGTGGATCCAGATAAGTCGTATTTGGTGGAGCAGTTGCAGAGTCGGGTTGATGCGCTTGAATACGAGACTGAAAGGTTGAGGGGGAAGGTGGAAAGTACCGAGAAAGAAAGGGATGAGGCTTTGGCTGCTGCTGGTGCCGGGTCATTAAATGGGGAAGGCGGCGATGAGGAACTGAAAGAGACTATAAGGAAGTTGCAGGATGAGTTAAAGGAAGCACGAGGTGCTGAGGGTGGGACTGCTGAAGCTAAGGAGGGTGGACCGTCGTCGGAAGAGATGGAGGCTCGGCTTAAACAGTCTGAAGCGAGAGTCAAGGAATTCACTGCCCGTCTGGAAGACGCTCAATCCAAAGTCCTATCCTCTCAAGCTCATTCGTCTGAGAAGGAGGCACAGCTTACCTCGGTTCAAGCGCAACTCACGGCTGCAGAGGAAGCAAAGGCCTCCCTGGAAACACAACTTAGTGCGAAGGCGAACGAGCTGGAAGAAGCACAGAAGGCTCTAGTGGAGCAGAGTAGGGAGGCCGACAATGCGAAGGAGGCGCTGGAATCTAAGACTAAGGAGCTTGAAGTGGTGGAGGCGAAGTTGAGGAGAGTCACTGTGGAGTTCGAGGAAGAGCGGAGAGACTTGGGAGAACAGGTGGATGAGTTGAGGCAAGCTGGTCAGGTACGTGATATTTCTCTCCCATTGAATAATCTTCATGCTCATTTCACTCTGCACAGGAAACAATTGCGTTATATGAAGAAAAATTACGCGTTGCCGACCTTCAGCGATACGACCTCGAGGACCGTATCGCAGAACTCAAAACCAGTGCACCGGGCTCCCGCCGCGTCTCCCATGGTCACTCTCCTTCATCAGCATCTAGCACTACAGCTGCTTCCACCACGACATCGCCGTTCTCCTCCCCAAATTCCAAGTCTCACCTCAACAACGACCAGTTACAGACAACCTCCGAGATTGAGCACGCTACTTTGCTCGACCAGGTCGCGCACCTGCAGCGCAAGGTCTCGACGCTTGAGGACCTCATTGAGGACTCGAGGATGCAGTACGAAAAGGAGGAAGCTTCGCTTCAGTCGAGGCTTAACAGGATGCGTGAGCGAGAGGAGAGCTTCAAGAAGGAAATTGGAGAGCTGAAGCGGGAGATCGGGGAAGTTGGGAAGGCGAGGGATAAGGCTCGGATTAGGATTGAAGAGGTCGAAGAGGCGCTAAGAGAGAGCGGTGTTGCGCTTGAAGAAGCTAGGGCGGAAGTCGAGGGCTTGAGAGGGGAGCTCGCAGTAAGCTACTTTCGGCTATTTTTTTGATGAATGTGTTGCTGATGGTCTTGCTTTGTGTAGGACGTGCATGGCTTGGCGGCGAGCACCTCGTCAGCTTCTGGAGAATTGCAGGCCAAGATGACTCAAGCGCAGATGAAGTGGGAAGTTGAGAAGGAGCAATTTACGGAGAAGATTGAGTCGGTGAGCAAGCATTCTTGACATTTTTCTCTGTGGTTCTGTTTTCGCCTCCTGCCTGCCGAGCCCCAAGCTTTCTTCTTCCCTCTTTAGCCCTGACTCAGTATGCTCATTATATCTTTATCAGCTACAACGCCTATTGGACGATCAGAAGAGCGAGCTTGATACACTCCGCAAGAAGAGTAACCGAGACGTCGCAATCAACAATGGCGTTCAATCTGGGAAGCCTGAAAAAGAACGAAGCGACAAGGAGAAGGAGCTCAAGAGCGCTAAGGAAGAAATCACAGGACTCAAGTACGTGTATTTTCATTTGGATGCTGCTCGTCGTCCTCGGATAATATCTGTCGTTTTCCGTGTGTGCTAGTGGGCGGCAAGAGCTGGATGATGAACGATGGACTGTCGAGATTCAGCTGCCCTACAAATATCATTGGGACAAGGGCCTTTGCCGGCGTGTCACCCGAAAATGTTCAGTGCACTCATTGTATCCGTCTTTTTCTAGGCATATTGTACAGGAGCTTCAGAAGGAAGCTGTTGCGCAGGGTCAACAGAATAAGATGCTAGAGTCGGAGAATCAGCTCTTGATGTCGGAGATGGAGCAGCTGAAACAGGTTTGTTCCTCGGTTATCTATGTTGTATGGGGTCTGACGCGATGCTTCTTGTGCAGGAGGTCAAGATACTCGAAGACAATCTCGACCAAAGCATCCTCCGCGAAGAGGAAAACCTCAATATTGATGAAGGCGGTGCTGGGTCTGACTTGGATGCCATGAAGAAGACGCTCAAGGAGCAGCGTCTGAGGTCGGATGTTGAGATTGAACAGCTGCGGAAGAAATTGGCTGATATGGAGATGAAGCATGCTCGAACCACACATGACGTATGTCTACTCATTCCTCGTTGCTTGGATGTTCTTCTGACCTTTCTCGATGCGGATGCGCAGCTCAACAAGGAGATCAGTGAACTCGAAGCGTTGGTGGAGTCGAAGATATATAGAGAGGTGCGTATCAGGATCGTACCCAACGATATCTATGCTCATACCTCCCTCTCTAGGACGAACTCGAACAAGAGATCGAGCGCCTCAAGGAGAAGGTTACCCGCCAACAAAAGAAGGCTGCGAAATCCAGTACAGGTCCCGCGGAAGTTACCTCTGATCCACACTCCCCTGCCCCTTCACACCACAGCAAGTCGTCCATTTCGTCTACGAATATCATCACCTCCGAGACGCAACAGAAGACTGCGGCGGAGGAGCTCGACGGGCCTGTGTGTGAGATTTGTGAACGGCCTGGGCACGATATATTCAATTGTGATTTGTTGAAGGAGGATGGACCGCTGTCTGCTTCTTCTACGAGTAGTGCGGGGCATAAGAGTATTAATAGGTCGCTGACGGATCTTTGGTGTGAGGATTGTGAGACGCATGGACATCTCGCGCAGGATTGTCCGAATTCTATGGATGTATTCTAAAAGATGTCTTGGTTTTTGATAGCGCATTCCTTTCTTTCTTTGACTCTGTTTTCTTCTTCCTTCCTTCCTTCCTTCCTTCCTTCTTTCCCTGCTCACGTCTTCTGGATTTTCTGGCTCGTTTGCATATGCATACTCGTGGTTTGTTTTTTCCTGGATGTTTCTTTCTGTTCTGTTCTTTTTCTTTTCTTTTACTTCTCGTTATGTACTACTCAGTCCATCCATCATACATCACTCGTACACATAAATCAAGCAATCATTATTCGTACGTTTCAACTTTTTTAGTCTCTCTTTACTAACAGTAGTCTATATCTATCGACCCTCTTTGTTATTCCGATTCCGATTCCGATTCCTGCACTTTCCTTTCCTTATTTCCCTCATCGTATCTATATACCCCCCACTCATACCGTTCATTATGCTATCCCACAGCACAAATACTCATACTCTCTTTGAATGGCATTTCTGTGTTCTGTATCACTGTCAGTGTATGTGAACTTTGTTGGCATGAGAAATTCACGTGGTATACTTTACTCTCCTTCAGATTTTCTCCCAGACGTGTTGTTTCCCACTTACCCATTGCAAATCTAATGGACATCTTCAAAGATATCGTTAATCAATCTCCTGGTGTTATCAAAACCGTGGAGATGCATACATCTGGTGAGGTGAGCGTTTATAATATGCATTCTTTCGATCGATTACGATTTACATGCGGTGACACTACTTATGTATATGAGTTATAGCCTACACGAATAGTCGTATCAGGGTATCCTACGCTAGATGGTGAAACATTATTGGAGAAGAGGAGATGTGCTCGTGAAAAGTATGATGAGATTCGAAAGTTGTGAGTACCCGAATCGTTTTTTCACTGCTTGTTACCGTACCATAATCATTGAAACGGTTGGTTATAGATTGATGTTGGAACCAAGAGGACACGATGGGATGTATGGTGCTATTTTGGTGAAGGAGACTGAGTTGACAAGGGAAGGAAAGGCGGACATTGGGGTGTTATTTTGTCATAATGGTACGGGGTACTGGCTCTCCGACCATGATCCACACTACTAACTTGAATTCAGAGGGTTACTCAACCATGTGTGGACACGCAACAATTGCTCTCGGTCGTTTCCTAGTCGATACACAAGACCTAACGGTATTTCCTCGTCGGCGCGAGTTGAAATGTTCATTCTCGGAGGAATCAGGTGGGATGATGACTGAGGTTAGGATTCATGCTCCTTGTGGGGTGGTACATGTTAAGGTGCCTACGACTCATGAGGGAAAATCGGATGAGTTGAAACCTGTGGGGTACCTCTCTGTGCCGAGTTTTGTGTCGAAGAGGCAAGTGGATGTGAGGGTACCGAAGGAACGAGCTTGGGGTAGGTTAAGGATGAGTCGAGAGGACGAGGATGGGGATGAGGAGGTGTATACGATAAAAGTGGATGTTTCATACGGAGGCGCATTCTATACAATCGTCTCCGCCCAATCACTCGGATTCACCGACGGACTTCGAGGGAAAGATTATCAACTAGAAGAATTCAAAGAAGCCTCTCAAACGCTCGAAAGCCTCCTAAAAGATAACAAAGAATTATTCTCTCATCCCACAGAACGAGACTTAGAATTCTCTTATGGAGTAATGATCGTCGATAAAACTCTTCTCTCAACTTCAATTAACGGAATCCCAGAAACCAAAAGCGAAACAGGCCTCCTATTCTTCGCTGAAGGTCAAATCGACAGATCTCCGACGGGATCATGTGTAAGCGCGCGAGTACCGCTGGGACTTGAAGAAGGGTGGTTGGGGATGAGAGAGTGGTGGGGTTATGAATCGTTCCTTACTGCGAAATGTGAGGGGAATGGGTTTCGGGGACGAGCAGTTGAGAGAACGGCTGAAGGGGTGATTGTGGAAGTTGAAGGGTACGCTTGGTATACGGGTTCCGCGAGCTTTGTGATTCCAGATGCTCGGAGGGATGAACTAGGGAGAGGATTTAAACTGGAGCTCCCGAAGTAGTACGTCATAAGTAGCAGATATGGTGTAACCCCTGAGCACATGATTACTTTGAGTATATTACTCATCTAACCACGTGAAGTGACAAAGCCCGCCGCCTACCCCGCCTCTTTAAAACGCCTTCTCCAAACCACAACCACCAACCCGCCATTCTGAATTCACTTACGGAAACAGCATCTTCCTCTTCACCTTCGAAATATCAACTCAAAGTCATGGCTGCTAAAGATCTCGTCGAGGTCGGTGGGATTTAGCTTGATTACTTGAACCCTGAACTGAACTGATTGCCGTCTCGTCTCATCTAGACCACGATCGAAGAGAACAAGGTCGCGATCTTTTCAAAGAGTTACTGTCCTTACTGTAAAGCCGCCAAAGCGCTGTTCAAGAAAGAGTTTCCGGATGTAGAGACAAAGATATACGAGTACGTTCATATTACTTGGTATCTGGAATCGACGCCGGCTAACTGTTACGGATGAATCCTTCGTTACCACATAGATTGGACTTGATGGAAGAGGGAGGAGAAATTCAATCATACCTCGCTCAGAAGACAGGCCAGAGAACTGTTCCTAACATCTTCGTTAGTAAGTATGCTGAGTCGTTGGTTTTCTAATGAGTATACTTATTATGGGTTACGATAGACAAGGAACACGTTGGAGGTTCGTTACTTGTTCTTCAATTTCACAATGATCGTTGACCTTATATGCTATACTTTATAGGAAACGATGATACCCAAGCAGCGTTCCGGAGCGGAAAGCTTACTACACTCATTAACGCGTAAGCGATTACTGAGATCGTTGAAGCCGAAATCATGAGTTGAAGGAGGAGTTTTTTTTTTGGACAGTTCGTACGCGCGATTGTAATAATGTGTGTTCAATATATAGTTCTCTGTATCAGGTGTTTCTAACCCGTGCGCTGGCTTCGTGAGTCTTGAAGTTTGTCATATGCACAGTCAACAAGTAATTTGGTCTTCAATGCTATTGTACAACATGAGGATACAGCAGTAGCCACATTGGTGCTGTCTCTAAGCCTTCTTTGGGATACGCCATTCTTCCTTCAATTCCTCTCCGTTAATCGTGATGGGTTGAGCGCCTATGAGATTACATGGGTCAGTCAGATTGTACCGAGAATGACTCAAGATTTTGTACCTATAACTACAAAGATGACTCTTGCCCATTCTTCGGTTTCGTTGCTCCAGTCATGGATTGTTCCTCGCTGAATAACGGTATCACCCGCCTTCAGCTTCACTTTTTTGTCATCGTCGAGGGTCAGAGTGATTTCTCCCAGTGCAACAACACCGTAGTCCAGAGAAACTGTTCGATGGAAAGGCTGAGAGAAAGAAAGTGAGCACAATGATCGAATGGCGTATATAACTAAATTCTACTCACGATTTTTGCACCAGGTGCAAAGTCGAAAGAACGAAATACAGCTCCAGCTTTGCCTACATGGCCTCGATTCTCAGCGATTTCATCGACAAATTGACCCTGAGTGATTTCGCTATCGATCTTGGCGGGAACTGATTCGGTACGACCTAGATCGTAGATGGCGTTGATACTTCCAGGAGACCAATACTGAGGAGGTTGAACTTCATCGCGGATGACGATGGACTTGCCATCGGGAGAGTGTCCTGTGATGACACGACGAACTGCTGGTGGTGCAGGTTTGGTTGTGGTGGCCATTGGTTATGGTTATCTTACTAAACCCCAACAACTGGGGTCCCCCTGTTTTCTATCTATGTATTATGAATACTTTGATGATGATATCATGATTTCTCAATTTGGGCACTGACCGGCCGCATACCTTCCTGATACCTCTTGTTTCTCTCTTGTTCTCGAACTCTGTTTGTAATGTAACACGGAGTTTAGTTACATACATCATGATTCATCCGTGCGTTGTTGCGTCGGTTCGTTTCCGCGTGGAGGACCTGTCAAAACAATAAACAAGTCACGGTGTTGGCATGTAGTACCATCAATTTACCGCAGTGTTAATTCCACTTGCTCTCATACCTCCATGTCCGCTGCTGTACCTGCTGTACCTGCTTCAGACAAGAGCGACGACACATCAGACACTCTCATAGTTGACTGGGATGGCCAAGACGATCCAGAAAACCCTCGAAAGTGAGTTTCAGGGTTCCATACATCGGTTCCGCGCGCGCGCTGTTGACTCACATCACCAACTTGAACAGCTGGGCTTACAAGCGAAAATGGTCTGAAACACTGATTACTTCTGCATTCACATTTGCAAGTACCCTCATTTTTTCACTTTACTACCCGTGAGAGAATAACTCCGACCCTAATGTTGTCGTTGTGTTCGTCAAGATTTCGCCGCTCAGTTCGTCGATGATTGCGCCTGCTGCTGTTCAAATGGCCGGAGACCTCGGTATTCATGGGGAATTTAAGATTGCTTTGTCGGTTAGTATCTATGTGTTAGCTTACGGTGAGTATTGTTGTTGCACCTTGAAAGTCTTCTCCGTGGGCTTACATATGTATAAGCTGTCGGCCCTCTGTTTTTGGGACCACTCAGCGAGTGTTTCGGGAGGTCAATAGTCCTGACTTTGGCAAATGGTGTATTTTTCGGTACGCTTTCCCGTCCTCCTTGAATAAGACTGGATGTTCATCATTTCAATCAAAATGTAGCCTTCAATCTAGGATGCGGCTTTGCACAAACAAGTGGACAACTGTATGCTTTTAGGTTCTTAGCTGGTATCGGAGCCAGTGCACCACTAGCAGTAAGCACGTTCCTTCCTCGATTTTATAAATGTGATGCTGAAATTTGCTACAAGATTGGAGGTGGGATATTGGGGGATATGTGGCATCCTAGTGAACGAGGAAAGGCAGCTGCATTATTCTCTCTTGCTCCACTGCTGGGGCCAGCTATTGGACCAATAGGTGATTCTAGTATCTTGTGAAGATCCTTTTCCTGGTACTAATCAAGTCGGTTGTATAGTGGGCGGTTGGGTCGCGGAAAAATCAACTTGGAGATGGGTCGTATGTATTCTTATCTTGATGTCGTTTTGTCTTTTACTGAACTTCAAGACTGACTGCACCACTTTGTCTAGTTTTATTCGACAACCATAGCCGATGCTGTAGTTCAGGTCTGTCTATCAGCTGTACTGCTAATCTTGAACGAGTCTGACTAAACTATGATCTAGCTTCTAGGTTTCTTTTTCTTAAAAGAAAGTGCGCCTCCTTTTCCTTCGCCAATATTTCATATCCTTCATCTTGCATTTCGATAGCTTATGCTCCCGTCCTCCTCGCACGGAAGGCTGAACATATAAAAAAGTCGATGACGTTGTCGGACTCGTCGTCCGACGGGCCTCTCTACGTGCACCCAGAAGATGGTCGAAAGTTCAAGATAATAAGAACACAATATCAAACACCTGAAAGACAGTGAGTATTTGGTCCTTTCTCACAAACTTGAACCCAAGCCCTCATCTTTCTATACTCTAATCCTAGATGGAGGAAGTATCTCCTTCGCGCTCTCGGCAGACCATTCTATCTCTTCTTCCATGAACCAATCTTAGTCGCCTTAGGAATTTACATGGCATACATTTACGGGATGCGTTCGTATAGCATATCAGCACTATATTTTACATCATTACTCACGTTTTCTTATACTTCACAGTTTACTGTACGTGTCCTTTCCTTTCCTGCATATCTTGATGCTGCCGCGGATTGCTGACTGACCCCCCTGCAAAATATGAATTATAGTGTTCTTGACGACTGTTCCGAACGTTTACACCCAGATATACGGTTTCAACGTTGGAATTGCGGGTTTGCATTATATTGCACTGGGGATTGGAATCTCCGTTGCCAGCCAGACGAATGCTCGAACGTTGGATAGGGTGTATCGATACCTTAAAGGACGATATGGTGGGGTTGGAAGACCAGAATTTCGAATGCGTGAGTTAAATCAAGTGTTGTCTACCCCAGGGTTTGTCAAACTTACCCGCATCGTTGGTAGCACCTATGGTTATTGGATCGATTCTGTTACCGATTGGGCTATTGCTATTCGGATGGGCTGCACAGGAACGAGTGTTTTGGTTCGTTACTGATATTGTGAGTGTTACATATATCGTTTGGGGAACCTGAACTTGTGAATTGACTCGTACCTTCAACGCGCTTCTTAGGGACTCGCACTCACCGGTGGAGGAATCATCTTAAATTTCCAATCAATACAAACTTATCTTCTCGATGCGTTTACACCTGTTGCTGCGAGTGCGTATGCTGCGATGGCATGTTGTAGATCACTTGCAGGTTTCGGGTTTCCTTTGTTTGCTCCGGCAATGGTACGTTTCTTTCTCCTTTTTTTCACATTTTGCTTTCTCATTGGTTTACTCATTGATTTGCCCCCTTGCTTGCTTTCTTCTAGTTCAATGCGCTCGGATACGGGAAAGGTAATACGATACTTGCGTCTTTTGCATTGGCTGTAGGATGTCCCGCGTTCGTATTCAACTCTCTTTTCGTTTCACTGGAATACAGAGATTGAACTGTTGCTTTTCTTTTTTTTTTTGTTATTAGACCATGGCTATTCTGGAATTATGGCGAGAGGCTTAGGGCGATGAGTAGACATGCTACAAAGACTGTTAGGAAATCTGAGAAGTAGTCCAGTGTTACGTTTACATAGATCTAGTGCTAATTGGAATGATGATTCGAATTCGTGTCACTTTCATTTGGGAGTTGAAGGAAGCCAGAGTTTAATATGTTCACAAAAGCGGATTGCAGTGGTATAGACTCTCAACGGACGTCGATGTTGAATATATTTTAGATATCTTACTACAGACGAGCCTATGGTTGCCCTTGAGCACACGGTCCTGTGCGGTCTCCTGGGCAACTTCCCTATTACGGATCTAATATGATAGCTTTACGATCCTCGAAGTTAAGGTTGCGTCAGTGGTGCTGAGCAAGAATCCGTCAGAGGAGGAGGAGGAGTCTATTACCGGCTTGTCACCGGCATTGCAGTAAGCCGGAGTCCGAGAAGCATCAACGTAGGTAATGACTCGGACCATATACATATGTAGCTTAAGTCGTGACTTTCCCTGATGAAAGAATGGGAAAATGGATGGAACTTTCAAAGGAATACAGTGTTTTTAGCTAACAGAAAGTATGTCAGCAGCGCTATTACTTGTCGGGCTTAGTAACTATGATAATCTACACAGAATACTTACCAATTTACAGATATCTTTAAGTTCTTCCAAAGTTCTTCATAGAAGCGGGGAATTCGAGACTCGGATGTCTTCCATAGGCAAGGCGAGATACTTTGCGCATCTTTCCGAGTCTTACACCTTGCAAATCTGTCAATGGTCGTTACCTTTAGCCCTTCTGTAATTGATCGCATTGGGCCAGGCCGGCGCTAAGGATTGATACTGATGGCTCAGGCCGATGCGCCAACATCGTTCGGCACAGCTGCCGGACCTGGACGGTCACAAAAACGGGTTTCTGCCGGCATCCGATCAAATGTCGGGCAACCTTTCACCGTTTAGTATGTCTATAGCTTTCGCTCTCATTTGTCTGTACTTATTACCGAGGAACATATCACACGCAAGCATCTATGCACCGAGCGACATTCGATTATAATGACATGTCAACAGTCAGGGTAGACTCGGATACAAGGAGGTTTATATTGAGTTACATCAGCAAAACCTTGACGTAAAGGCTTCTATGCAGCCCTATACAGGGCCTTACAGAGCTACTTAGAAGCAGAGGATCTGTACAGTGCTGTATACTGCTGTATAGAGCCCTTTACGTCACCCAGGTTTTGCTGATGACTATCCCGACTCGGAGCCCGAGAGAGTACGTGTGATAGCCAACATGGCCAAGATGTATGAATGAATTGAATTGAGGTGGAATCTCTGGTAAGTACGTACTGTATGTAAGTGATCTAACTCTAAGACTAGGAGGTGCCTTAGGCTGTTCTGATTCTCGAATGGGAGAAAAAAAAAAAGAATCCGCACTTCTTACACGCACTTTTTTTCTATCTCCGTGCATTTTTTCGAGATTGCACAGAAAAATAGCAGTCAGGGAGTAAGTCCATTCCGAACTCGTAATATTGAAAGGTAACTCTACAATACTTGTGTACATGATATATTCTAGGTATGATTACAGCGTCCAAAGCATAATGCTACACAGCAAAATATGATCTAAAAGAATAAATACTGTTTACATAAACCTTTGTCTAAGTGTCACTACCTGTGTACATATGAAACACCAAAGGGCGATCAGGGTTGGATTTGCCATGCTTATCAGGCATATCATCTCTATCTTTGTAGCTCCACCTGTCAGCCCAACCGCTTTGATCGTCATTGCTTTGACACTTGTGGATACGATAATTTTTCTCCAAATGAAAGAACTTGCCACATTGTCCACAAGTCCATTCACTGCGATGTCCGTGTTTCACGACTTCATGCCTAGTTTTAGTAAGACCGGCGAAAAAGGGGGATCGGGAGGGGGTCGGTTAGAACTTTTTTGAGAACATGTCAGGATACCAAAAGTAACATACCTTAATCGATCATGCTGACGAGAAAACGTCGTTCCACATCCATAACTACAAACCGTCTTTGCTTGTGAAGCAGAAGACTTTTTCCCTTTCGAACTTCTAGATTTGATGGATCCTGGATGATCCTGAATATATGTATTTCGTCAAGTGTCTGGTGAACCCAAAGCAAATTAGGAAAACACTTTACATTTGTCTCTTGTAGTGGATTTGATCCTGAGTTCATGTATGCCGCATGTTGATAATCCAAGGCTCCTGTGTGTAGATTATCCGGGAGATCTTGCTCCAAGTTAAAGAAACCATGAGAATCTAAATTGTATTCAAACAGCGGAAGAGGGGGAGGGAGGTCAAATTGTGAACGACTCGAAAACAGAGGAACGACTAATAAAATACATACCTTTTCCCAGCAACTCACTCAAGGGATCCAACTCACTATCAATCATACCCGAATCCATCCCATCCAAAACACCACCATTTTGTTCGGACGATAACGATTCAGGACTCCAAGATTGTGACCAAAGTTCATTTAAAAAGGCGCTATCTTCATGAGAATAGTGGTATGGGCTCGTTGACGGTTCAGGTAGCATGGCTTGTACGTTGTCGTTCTCAAGATTTCGATTAGCTAAAAAAGGAGAAGAATTTAGCGACCCGAGATCGCAAATGTACTTTAGGCTAACTAACATGTACCAGTGCCACTAGAACATGTTGGACCTCCCGCCACTGCTGTTGGCATCGTGAGAGGAAGACTAGTATTGCTGCTTGGTCGTCTAAGGGAAACTCGAAATCTTGATCCTTCCAAGCTATTTTCCGCTTGAATTACTAACTGAGAGTCTGAAACTAAATAATATCCCGGTAAGTATTTAACCAAAAACTTACTTCAGTTTTACTTACGATATTGAAAGGCAGGATCTTCAGCTCCTGCTTGCTGAATCGTGAAGGTAGATTGAGTAGTATCGAATGCGGAGTCCTTCGGTTGTATCAAAACCTCTACGCCAGGAAGAGCTCTCAGAGATATCGTGGACATGGTTAAAGAAAAGACGAGCTGCGAGCGAGGCGAGTAAGTGTAATGCGTTCCTGAATGCCGAACCTAGTCTCACTTATAAGTGAGCCCGAGGTAACTATCACAAAGATTCGTATCCATATCCGAAAGTCGATGAATTGAATTCTTAAGGCAATTTACCAATGGAGCAAATCTACACGCGTTGACTCGTCACTCCAGAAATCAGGGTCGAAAGGGTTGAGATCAGAATAGCGCGCTACTTTAACTTGGCAGGTTTATGATAAGCTCTATTCAGAACCAATTCGAGAGTAACCCGCTCAGAACTAATTTGAGAGTAACCCGCTCAGAACCAATTCGAGAGTAACCCGCTAGGAGTAGTGATACATCCGCCTTTAAAATTCTTTCGTTCTAACAAAGAGAAAGTAATGTTATTTCTGAAGATCAGAACTCTACTAGAACTCGAAATGCAATTTGATTTAAGGAAAGGCCGCAGGCAGCAATACCTCAGAATAGGAATGAATCATTTGAATTTGACTTGGTAAGTGACAGTATGGGCCCCTAGTACACCTTGACTCACGTCATGAGCACTGAGTGTTGCATCTTGTCGACATCAGATCATTGAGAGATCAGGCCTTCAGGATCCGCGCACGGGATGAGTACTACATACATACATCTACACACACGAGGTTTTTGAGCTTGGTCCTTTTGAAATTGTGAAAAGTACTTGTGTAACCATCAGTGATGTTTTTGTAACAGCAACTTCTGTGTCCGTGAACTTTGACCACGGTCGCATCTCGGTTTCAACTCCCACCAAATCCCACCCTGGCTGACTGTATGTATGGCTTTGAGGCCCCTAACAGCCCCTAATCCGACCCTATCCCATCATTTGATCCCTGAAGGAGTGCTGTACTTACAAGAAACGCGAGGAAACAGCTAGAAACAGGAGGAAAGGCGGTGGAAGCTGAAATCATCTAACTTACCTCCGGGCCCGCGGAGACGTAGCATCGTAACAACCCGCTCTTCCCGGATGATTGAACCGTATCTTCGGTAGCGGGCCCGCTGCGCTCACAGTACAGAAACCGCAGTGATTTAAAACTTCGAATCTTGTACCAATGAAAAATGTCCGAACTCAGTCTGTGATGTTGCGGGTGTAGGGAGGGGGTTTAAGCTGACCTCTGATAAGGTTGACACGAAAACAAACTCATATTCGTCTCATTTATGATATCAATGGGTTCTTCAGTCTGCTCCAACTGGCAAAACATCAAACTGGATGGTGTAAATCTGAGTAACATATATTCCACGATCGTCGCCATGTTTTTGAGTACAATCTCTTGATATATATGGTCACAGAGGCTAGTATTTTGTCTAAATATTGTGGAACTTTTTGATGATACACATCGAAAGTTCAACGAGAATCCCCGACAACTCAGACTCGGCGGAGAATGGAGCATCATTATGCGCGAGTTTGCGTGAGTATGGGCGCATCCAATGATCCAATAGGATGCAAGATAACACTAAGTGCGTTGAGCAAGCTGAACTCTTACGCCATTACCGCCGTTCGATGAGCGATTCATGATATTCGGTTTTCCGCCCCATCCGGGGATTTGGGACGTGTTCCAGCTAACTACTTCCGCGCTACCGATCACTTATCTCATCAGAGTTATTGTGGCTTGCGAACTAACGCAGAATTCCGGATCAGAGCATCTGAAGATCCATCGGCATTTCCACTGAATTAAATTGCCGGCGGCACTCCACGGCATCCCCGGCAACTCTGGTCCATCGACGTCGACAAGCGAAAGTCGCTTACCGATCAGATTGCCGAACCACGGAAGCTTCGGATGCAATGCTTAATATCATTTTCAATTACATATCATCCCAAAGATTAGCTGCAGGACAACGTCGCTCAGACTGTGCACCTCAATGATACTTATCAGCCATTTTCAGTCAAGAATATGTCCATTCATAAGTATACAACGCTCTAGATCTATCAAATAGAATGCTGAACTATATACTGCATTGTTTCGCCCGAGCATTAACCAGATCCACCTTCCCTTTCGAACGCGGTTTGATCTGGATCTTGAAAGGTTCCGGGTAGCTTTCAACGAAGAGGAAGGGGGGACGAGGTAAGTATTACCGGGCAAAGATTATAATAGAACTGCGTACCTAACGAGATTTTCCCCAAACTTGGGCTCTATCTTCCCTTCCTTTGGCGGTGAGATATCGAATGCAGAGGCGATGTTGGCTGTTAGAACGACGAGGGAGTTTTCTGCTAGATACTTTCCAGGGCAGATCCTATTCGAATTAAATGGTAAGTTACCCCTAATACCCAAGACTTGGACCATTCGGCAACGGAGGAATCGGGAAGAGAGAAAGAGGGGGGAGGGGAGGGGGCAAGGGATGGTACTTACCGGCGACCAAACCCAAACGCCCACGTTGCAGGGTCTATAACGTTCACCGAAGGGTCTAAGAACCGTTCTGGATTAAACGTCTGCGGATCGTATTTCTCGCATGGTTCAAATGCCACGGCCCTGGTTCATTTGTGGTGAGTTCATCTACAATTTGGGTATAAAAACTGAGGTCTTTACCAAACGTTCGGAATAACAGTTGTACCAGCAGGAATGAAATACCCTGAATAAATATCGTCTTTATCTGTCCTCCTTGCGATACCTATTACAAGAAAAAAGGGGTCAGCTTTAGAACCTGAGCGAAGAAAGCGAAAACTCACTCAACGGCAACACAGGGTGCCAGCGCATAGTTTCCTTAATGACAGCCGTAAGGTAAGGTAGATCTGCCCTATCCTCAACGGTAGGAAGCCGATCATGCCCAACAACTCTATCTATTTCCTCTTGAACACGAGCTTGAATATCCGGATGCAAAGCCATTAGCATCATAAAGGTCAATACGGTCGAATATGTCTACCAATAAGTAAGTACACAGTTCGGAAAGAGAAGGTGAAAGAGCCATTTACCGTTTCCCCTCCAGCGCCATACATCGAGCCCGTAGCCCATTTAACGCGATGTTCGTAATTCTCCATACCTTCCTTGTCGATGGATAAGAGATGACGAGTAAGGGAAGGCATTGCCTTTCCTGCGAGCTAGGTTGGTAACCGAATGAGGAAAACGATCGACGAACATCATTAAAGAGGCTGTGTGTAACTTACCATGTCCCTCTTAACATGCTCATACGGCTTTGTTACCAACTCATCTATCATAGCTTTCCCAAGGACAGCTTCACGTTGGAAGGGTACCCAAGATGGAAGATACTTCACTGATGCGTCGCATAATTATTTTTCAGTTTTTTCGCTGGTTAAATAGGGGGAGACGTACGGAACGGAATCATATCGGCGAGGTAAGCACCTGGGACAGTAGCTCTCCCAATCATTTCCATAGTTTCTTCTGCTTGAGTAATGTACTGTAATAAATTAGAGGCCTGTGATTCGCTTAGAACTCGAGTAAACGTACCTCGCTATCAGCCGTTTTGACTGACAGCCCATACGTGACAGTCATAACAATTCTCTGCGCAGCCCTGAAACACGAAACAAAATCAATATCAGCACATCCTCGTCCTTTTCCCCGAAAACCCTTCATTCGAACCAAAACATTGAAATTACAGTTACTCACAATCTTACATGCGAAAAGAAGTCTTCGGGTTGATCCAAAAGCGACTTATTCAAAAGCGCAGCCAAATCTTCTTGAACAGGATAATAATCCTTGACTGCTCCAGGTCCAAGAGCAACGTGGGCCAACTTTCTCTGAGCTCTCCATTCCGTAGAATAAGGTAATAACGGCATGCTTTGACCTAAGTCCATAAGTTCTCCTACGACTGTAAATTCAGGTCGATGGGAGTAGATGTTTCCTCGCTTGTCGAAAAGGTCGAGGATGGATTCTAGGGTGTTTAAGACGACGATGTTGTTGCCTAGACCGTGGAAGTAGAGGATTGGACCTGTATAATTTGTTTATTTCATAATGAAAGGTATGCAGAATAGGAAGATTTACCATAACGGTGTTTATACTCAGTGAGTTTGAACCAAGCAGCCTTCGGTGATAAATTGAGGAGGTTCCCAATAATTGGAAAGCTTCCAGGTACACTTGGAGGCAACGGATAGCCTTTCGTTCGTTCACGCCATTTTCGATTATTGTTAATACCCAACACAACGAAGAATACCGCAAGTAAGACCAGATAACGATCGTCGAGTTGGAAGAATCCTCGGAGACCTGGCAAGTGAAACATTGCCTTTGAAGGGTGTCAACAATGAATTTGGTTGGGGAAGGGATTAAGAGGTAGGCTTCATCTGTATTAATTGTCGAAAGCCTAAAGCACGGATAGATCAAGTTTTTTCCAAGGAGGGAGTTCAGACGGCCGTCTCGTTGGCTGTTATGGTTTGATGACCCCGGATTTATCGGTATTTGCCTAAAACAGTGCCCGCGCGAAGAGTTTATGAACTCCGCTTCAAATTATTGCTGACCCACTCTCACCTCGCCCTACCACGAACCAATACATATTGACTGTGATCTTTCGCTTTTTTCCTTTTTCAAGCAGATGCGACGCCCGTCTAGGACTCGTTCTCGGTCGACGAAATTACATTCGGAGAGCTCACGGCCGCGAATTATTCTTTTCAACCAGATTCCAGCCTTTTTTTCTCCTTTTTTCTCCTTTTTACTTGGGTTTTGGAACTATGTCTGTCTAGACCTCCGGACTGCAAGATATTATAATACGGAGGGAGCTTCGCCTCTTATCAAGGTCCTTCATGAACTTTACCGTCACCATGAACTCCCTCTTGGATAAGATTCCCGTTCAACTCCCAGTAGTTCCAGATGCTGGTACGAATTCCCTCGTTACATCTTTCGTAGCCGTTGTATTCGGCTATAGTCTCTTCAAGCTCCTCCGTAGAAACGCGTTGGCAGATATTCCTTCACCTGTATGGTTCTTATTCTATTGTACCTTCTGGCTTTCTGATGAACATGGGTCTAGCCTTCGCCTTCGTGGTTGTGGGGACACGACAAAGAAGTCTTCGACAATGATGTCGGGGTTTCCTATACCAAGTGGCTTAATCAACTGGGCTTCGTGATTAAAATTCGTGGTGCCTTTTTCGTGAGTGTCTTAGTTTTCTTCGAGAAATCTATTCAATACGCTAACTTGGTATATTCTGTTCGCAGCACCCTGAAGTCGTAAGCCCTCTACTCCCCCGAACTTTCACGTGCTGCCATTAACGCTCTTTCCAGCTCGTGGTAGCTGATACCAAAGCTTGCACCCATATCCTACAAACTCGCATCTACGATTATCGTGAGTTTCTCCATTTTGTTATCACCATAAACTCATTACTCAAATCTTAATTCATCTTCAGACCACAGCAAAGTCGTTCGGCCTCGAATTGAACGTCTTCTCGGTCGTAGCTTGGGATGGGTCGAAGGTGCTTCCGAACATAGACGTATGAGAGGCTTAGTCGCCCCTTCACTTACTCCTGAGAATATCAAAGCTATGAGTCCTCAACTTTATGCTGCGGCTGAAGATGTGAGAATTTCGTTTACTTGGCTTTACTGTCTTCACCGTTTATTCACGCGTTTCTATGACTAGGCTCGCGCATTGGCAGAGAAGACTATCACGGGCGCAGGTGGCAAGAAGGTATTTAACGCAATGGATCTGACGGGCCGAACAACGTGCGTATGACCTTTCTCGTTCCGCGGAGGTTTTCTCATTTGGCACTTTGGTTCAGTCTTGATATCACTGGTCGCGTCGCGTTCGACCACGATTTCAAGCTCGGAAGGGATGAAGACGCCGAAACGATTCTCATGTCCTGGCGCCGTATGGTCAATATTGGAATGCAGTTCAAAGGATTCCTGGTAAGCTTACCACTGCAATCCTTATTCGTCGGCGTCGATATTGACAATTACTTTGATTGCTTTCAGGCTCTTGTGCTTGTTCGTCGTTTCCCTTGGTTGAACAAAATCCCCATCAAGTCAAACAGAGGACAAAGTACTGTCAAAGTCACCATACAGAACGGTATTGCTCAGGAATTGGTCAAGCGAAGCTTACAAGAGGGGTCAGAACCGGATACGAAGGGTAAAGACTTGATGACCCTTCTTGGTGAGCCTTTCGTTTTTTTTTGCTAGTGGTTGAGAGCTGGACTGAAATTGCGTCCTATGTCAGTGAAAGCTACCAACCGTGGTCAAATCTCCAAACAGGAGCTCATGGATCATGTAATCACAGTTCCTTCCTGCTTTTTATTCCTACCTAACTCTGGTGTTTCCTAGATCACGATGTTCCTCATGGCGGGCCATGAAACTACTGGACAGACCTTGGCTTATACGCTATGGTTACTGGGTAAGAGGCCTGATGTCCAAGAGAAGTTACGTCAGGAAATTTGCGAGTTCCCTGGCGAGCCATCATACGATGAAATCTCCAACAAATTACCTTATCTCGACGCTGTAACGAAAGAAGCGTTAGTATCACTGATTCTATACTTTCCCTTGCCACTCATTAACGTCTATGCCTCCGTCTTTTACTAGTCTCCGTATGTTCCCGGCTCTACCCTACATGGAACGTGTAGCGACAAAAGACGACGTTCTGCCTCTCCAAACTCCTATTACTACTCCCGACGGACGTACTATCACCGAAATCCCCATCACGAAGGGCCAGATCATCGTTATCCCTATTATCGCTATTAACCGCCTGGATACTATCTGGGGAGATGGAATGACTTTCCGTCCCGAGAGGTGGCTTGAACCTCAACCGAATCCTTCTCTCCTCCCTCACGGGTATGGAAACACTTTGACCTTTAGTGAAGGCCCAAGGAACTGCGTTGGTTTCAGATTGGGTACGTCCTTTTTTTGAGACCACCACTATCTTTTAAAGCTTTTTTGCTGACTCTCGCATTTATTAGGTATCTTCCAATTCAAAGCCGTTTTGTTCACTTTCCTTAAAACTTTGAAGTTTACGGATACTGGTGCACAGCTTGGACATAAGATGTGCTCGAGTCTACAGCCTTACGTGATTGGAGAGTTGGAAAGTGCACCGAACATTCCGGTTCAAATTTCTTTGAAGTAATTTGAAATGTGGAGTGTATAGACAGTTGCTAAATTTCTTACTTTGATCAATAGATTCAATCATGTGTAGATGTTAAGGCCTGAGGTGTCGCCTTTTTTTTGTGTGTGAAGATGGAAAGATCATGTACATATTGCAAAGGATTGCGAAACTTTCGTGAAATCAAGGAACATATCCCCCAACTCTCCGAGGTGTATAATGAGATTATCAAGAACAGAACTATGTGCGAGGATCGTAAGAAAGTGACCGTAAACGTTCGAGTCTCAGGCTACTTATACCTTTGTTATACCTTTCCATACTGTATAGACGGGACAATTTTAACCCGGAGTCGGCAGCAGAGTGAACTACTGACAGATTGACACTTAAATTAACAATACATATATCCATCCTTTCCTTTCCTTTCCTTGTTTGTTTCTGGTCTATCTTCTGATGCTACGTCGGTAGGGTGTAGGCGTCAGGGACTTTCTTTATTTGTTCCCATGCAGAAGCCCGTGCTGTCAGGACATGAAAGAGGTCACTCCAGCGATGCGATGACCCCGGGTCAGAGTAAATATACGATATTAACAAGGGCTTGCTTGCACTCCAGTGACTCCACTCGCATTCTAGCTAAGTTCCCGAACATTTATTTGCTCGACGCCATCGACATCATGCCAGTTGATTGATATGCGACTGGTATGCGATTAAACTACCGCGGAACATTGCCACTGACATACATCTCTGCTCGTTGTTCCCTGGATGTCCCCCTTATCTTCAACCCAGCAAACCCCCAAAACTCAAACACTCGGCAAGCTGACGTTACTTACGAACTACTCCTAAGTATATTTGTGGTCCTAACCTGCCGTAACGGTTATCATCCTAACAAACTCCCATCAGTGGGTATCTAGTTGGGATCTCCGTGCGAGGTCTCTTCACCACTCGGGTCATTCAGGATCTCCCATCACCGGTTTTTTCCCAACTTAATAGTAATCCTAGTAATGCATGTACATACACGTATGAGATAACGGGGAACTTACTGGGCCATTGCTAATTCAGCTCTCCCGTAAGTACGTATACCAGCTTCGAAGGGTCGAGCCGCAGTGCTCATTAGTCGTCTTGTTAGCTTGTAACCTTGTCCATACCTCTCACAGATCATTGACTCAGTAATTCGGAGAAATCGGTAGCGTGAAGCATCCGACATGCGACCGTTGACGGCAACGACTCGGACCCATGGGGACCATGTTTAGACTTGGGCCCAATGGGAAGCCAATGAACAATGAACATCATTGCTCATTCTCCTCAGTGTTTACTCAAGGAAGGCCGCTTTCCACCGCTCACATCAGAACGTGTGTATATTATATAGTTGCTATATAAGCTGTATTTACTTATCAGCCTCTCCGTTTAGACTCGGTATTGTCCGAATACAACAGTCGATCAAATCCGTGCCATAAAGCATTGTAAGCAGTGCATGTCCATTTCAGAAGCACCTGCAAAGCTGACTCCCAATTCAACAGACGTTTTTGAATATGAAAGTTGCCCCGACTGGGATCATGTCTTAGTTTGCCATCTGTACATCTGTCCTTGTACTCCAGTGGGATGGTATGAAATTATGATGGTAAAATCCGAACTTGCTATATAAGTACCCGTTTCATAAAGACTTGCAACTGAACTCTCAGAACGATAGTACAGAATTGGTCTCTTACTTATGTCCACAATCTCTTTAAAAGCTCTTCCAGGTGTCGAAGTCCTGATACAGCCAAGGGATTCTTCGTTTGATACCACCCAGTGCACCTTTACGATCGCGCAAGCTGGAACCGAAGATCCCTCTCATTCATATCGTAAGTTAGCGTGCCTACGGTAAGTGCTGCCAATTGCTTACTCAAAGCGTAGTACCCGAGTCCCAGCTAGTAATTCGAACAGAAAAGAGTACATCGGGATCACTTTTCCGAGTATCTCTTCAAGCTCAACGGACAAACGATGCTACCCATTCTTCCACTCCTATTAACGCGTTAGCGGGCCCACAAACAAGTAGCGTTCTCATTCAATGTATTTCTCGGTCAGCGCCACTGATACCCTTCTTTAGCAACTCGTAATGGGTCTTCTGATATTCTACATGCCCCCGTGTTTTCTGATACTTCCAGCCCACCCTACTCTCAGGATGATAGTGCCTTTCTAAATGAACTCTGGTCACAAGCATGGAGCCCTGAATCTATATCAGATGGGACACAGTCACATTATGATGGAGTTCTGGATGGTATGGATTTGTCGATGATTGAAGAAGACCCGGATCCATTGGCCGAGTTCCTCGGAAAGGGTACTCACAGTTGCTTCTATCGTGACCTTTTGAATAAGCTCACAATATTACAGATTCACACAATACCTTCAATCTGGAGCCAGATTTCATGGAAAACCTCCATAGCGGGCCTATAGATATTCATAGCCCGTCCTTCATTAACGCAGGATCGCCTTCAGAAGTGCACGTCACGGTAAGTAGTCTTCAATGTCTCAATGATTTGATTGACCAAAAAACATAACAGAATCAGACAGGCCCTGCAAAATCTAGAACCTCCAGGGGGAAAAAGTCATCACACCCCAAGACATCCTGTAGTTATGGATGTGGGACAACGTTTTCTCGGCAGCATGATCGCCTACGGTATGTATGACACTTCTTGTCGAACCTTACATGTTCCTTGAAAGAAGTCCTGACAACCCTTCATCTTTGATCTAGACATGAAGTTGTTAAGCATGGTCATCGCAGTAAATGGACTTGTGGACAATGCGGCAAGTTTTTCCACTTGGAGAAGAACTACCGTACCCACAAGTGTCAAAGCAGCGATGATCAGAGCAGTTGGGCAGATAGGTGGAGCTTTAAGAATCGGGAGGATTCCCGTGAATCGGACAGGCAGAAAGACAAGCGGGATCTGCCATTGGTGTTTCATATGTACAAGGGTAGTGATACCTAGGCGAGTGAGTGACACAGATTTTCCTCTCATCTCCCGCTTCCCAGATAGAGTCGCATTTTGCATCGAACATTCAAAAATAGACAATCAATTGTATATTCAACACATGTAGAGGATCATCATAGAATTGCATTGAATAAACTAGAATGTGATTGATAACAAGTTCAGACAATCTTGAAGCATCCGCGCTATCTCCTGCTATCTCCCCTTGAATGAGTCTAGCCTGTTCGATTCTGAAATCAGCTGCCAGGGAACCATGGCAGTTTAAGCTTGAAGGAATACTTATGGCCTCTGTTAAAAGGATAATAAGAATATCCGGAAGCACGGGAGAAGGTCGGACTGCCCCGTAACCTCGACGTAACATCTGTTCGAAATCGGACAGATCATTCCCTGTCACTGTGAGCCTTCAAGCTTCACCGCCGAACAGTTTAGAAGTTTGAACGTTGGTTCCCCGGAACGCCCAGGGCTGTGGTCAGTGTCAAGGTGAAAAGTTCAAGCGGAGATCATAGATTTTGATTTCAGCCATGCTTACATAGACTGCACGTGAACAAGTCAAAGCCGTCGTTCTTATTCAATCAGGAGCCTCGTTTTCCTCTACCGCCATATAGTGCAAGTGGAACACTACTCCTTCGCCGCCGCAGAAAGGAATAGATAGGGTCATTATCTCCTGGAAACTTCTGTCATTTTCCAACAATGAAATTACAGAACCGCCTTCGCTAAGGAACACATAAGTACGTCCCTCCAGTCGTCTTCTTTTCTCCGCTAAGTATGTGGTATGATAGAGTATGGTATGTACATTGCTGCCGACCTCTTGCCATCATCTTCGGGAGATATTCAAATTCGAATTGGATTGATGGTGGCTTTGTTTGCCTCCGGTTCTCTCATTATGGAGTCAATTTGATTGAATACGATGCTCCATATAGTGATACCAGCGGYAATTTAGGCAGCTTTAGGCCTAGTTTTAGGCTAGTGATGAAGAAATCCTCCGTAATAGAAGATTTTTGGAAAGTACCGTCGCCTCGGAGTCTTATGTCAGGCCCTCTTTATGCATCGAGACACTCGAAGTCTCACAGAATTCAGGGCGTTCACGCGTAACATGCGACCTTGTGCCGATTCTTCCCCTCCCCCCACGTCCGGCGTTTTCTTGACTTTATTACTCCTTTCGAACACCCAGGAGCTGCCCAAGTGCCACTATAAGAAGGTACGCGGCCGTGCACTTGCCATTTATGTACGGCGGTACCATTACTATGGAAAAGGTAAGTCCGAGCGCCTGATAAGAGGTACATGTTGCAACTGATAGTTTTTCTTTTGTGACAAAGTGCAGATTTGCCGTACGACGGCCGTTTGTGTGCTGGAAATGCATACGCCACGAGCCTGCTGTGCATTATTTCGTTGAACTGAAAAGATGGGGAGGCTTACAACGCGAGCCAGAACTTGTTCGGTGGGTCGGTCTACTTGTTTTCGTTTTCGCAAGAATACAGCTAATTTCAAGTTATACAGAGATTATGACCGTGGTTCGCGACGCAATGCCTGCAGCTCCAAAACGTGGAGGCAACATCTTTCAGAGAGTATTCTCTCGGTTATTGTATCACATTCAAACACTTTTACTGTTCACCTGGACTGATTATAAGGTAAAGTTTGTAGTCGAGACCTCCAAAGACCTGTTGTCGATGACCTTCCGCCATGCTTCTAGACCATCTTTCTGCCAATTGTACGTCGCGATTTTCTCCTTCAGGAACGCTTCTGGAACCAACTACAAAGATTCGCTACTCCAGACTGTGTTCGCCTCTGCGACAGCCCCAGTCCGATCGATTTCAGGTTTTCTCCAGGCCTGCGTATGGATTTGGCTGCATCTTCTTCTTTGCAATGTCTCCAATCAAGCACGGTCTGGAGAAGAAGACAAAATGAACAGACCTTGGAGACCAGTTCCTTCAGGTCGTCTTACTGAGCGTCAAGCGATTAAGCTGCGGTGGGCAACGGTCGGGGTTTGTCTCGTCTGGTCATCCTGGTATGGCTCTGATCTAGTTCTTACAACCCTTGGCCTGTGGTTCACCACGTTCATGTACGACGAGATGGGACTTGCCGGGCATGTTGTTGGTAAGAATTTTTGTAATATTGGAGGGTATACGACGTTTGAGATTGGAGCTACGAAGATTATGGGTAAGTGATTATGATATTGCGTATTCGCTTTGAATGAATGGATACTTAGTAGCGCAAACTCTTTTTCTTTTTGCTTAGGCCCTACCCGTGATTTAGATCTCGTCTCGTCTATCGCAGTGACGATTAGTGGTATTTTGATCTTTACCACTATACAGGCGCAAGACTTTCCAGACGTCAGAGGAGACGCCGCACTAGGTCGAATGACCTTTCCTATCTACGCGCCAGATTTCTCAAGGGTTTTTACGGTTCTCTGTATGATCGCATGGTCCGTTTTCCTGAGCTGGTTCTGGGGAATCGGGAGTACCGTGAACTTTGTGTTTGTGCTTCTTGGGACATATGTTGGGATGAGGTATTATCAGTGGCGTACAGAGAGGGAGGATAAGAGATCGTATCTTATCTTTAATGTAAGTTTCGTTCAATCTGATTTTGTTTTGATGAAATTGACAGCTCATGGGTAATTACAGGTCTGGCTCATGTTTGCGCATTGTCTCCCGTTACATGCCAGAACGAATTTGCTTTCTTTCTGAATCTGAATCGATAGGACAGAGATCAGTTGATGAACGTTTGAGTTGGCGGCGGTATGGCTACCACCGACTCGGGATAAGTATAGATGATAGAATGACCATGTAGACCAGCGGTACCAGGGTATAATGGTGACTAGACTTGTTTAATTGTACTCGAAGGGTCTTTGAAAAGTGCGGTGGGAGCCGTATACCTTCATATCAGTCGTAAGTATGTAATTATCTATTACCGTTGTATGTACTACGAGGAAGGGAGGAGTCTACATCATGATGGCCAGTGGAGCGATGCCACATACAGGTGTATGGGTGTATAACAGTACGCGGGGATCACAACAGCATAATGATGATCGATGCGGCCCGAAGTACTATGTACCTTGGCTTCAATGGCTTGAGCTTGGCTGTCGTAAATGTGATATGTATTTCCAGGCTCCACTATGTAGGCTCGACTCCTCCTCCTCTGCCATCATTCATAAGTTGGAGTAGCGGGAACACGCTCAATTATTTCAGACTTTGATTCCTACCATCGCCACTTTCAAACCGCGGATAACTTCCTGTATGTTGCTCATCATGCATCATGCTTGATCCCGGGTCCCACTCTCATTGAATGAGAATCATGCCCTTGCCTGCGAATTTATTCTTGGTTAAAACTCGTAGATGGTTGTCGTTAGGGGGATTAGCGCTTATCCCTCGTCTTGATCTCGCTCGAAATCTTCGCTCGGGACAATCTCCAATGATTCGTCTTTGCTTGAAATGGTACTAGGGACTTGAAAGTACGTTTTCGTCATTGTTGATTGGTGATTTATAATTATTCTTACTGATTCAAGTTTCGAAATTTGATTCACTCGTGGTCCGGGGTGAGAGGAACTCCGTTGTTGTGAAGCTCCGATCTTACGAAGAAGTTAGAATGTAGGGATGAAAGTGTTGGTTGGTCATTGAAGGTGGGGATGAGCATCGTAAGTCTGTCTGTTAATACTCATGCCGCGATTTGTATTTCACTAACGACAACCGACTTGTGGCTTCTGTATAAATTTAAACAAAGACGTGGTAGACTTGAAAGTCCCATAGTATGAAAGTACAGCCTTGTGGCTGGTATTCTGCGTGAGTGTGGAGCTCCATAAGAATGTTTGTAGAGATACTAACTTCAAATTCCATTTATCTTAACTTTAGGATGACACCCGAATTACACCCTAGTACAAATGCGACTTCAGTTTATTCCTAATCAACGTTTTAAATCGAGCATTTGAAGAAGTTTTCGAGTCGCCGCTAGGTATCGGGATCGATGCGGTGTGGGATAACATAACATAACCCACTTCTTCATTGTCAATGATACGTCGGGACGCCGTGCGCAGCTACGAACTCCGAGAGAGCATTCTGACTGGATTTCTTGATTATTTGTAAGTAAGCACTTTGTAACACATGCTCGGATGAGACGAATATGTACTGACTTCCGTACTAATACTAATATTGATTATTATAGAATGGCCACTTGCTTGGAAATCATAAACTTAGAACTTTCATTCTTTTAGTTTTACCGCTAGTTTCCGCTAATTTTACCGCTCGCGCGCGGCAGCACTTACCCACCATACTCCTCTCCAATGCTCAAGCCGCTCAACGCTCGTAAGTACGGTACAGTACGTACGTACCCCTTCCCCCACATTCCGAGTCCTCCCTTCAAACCTAAGTCATTACATACACATGCATATACTAACTATTGCTTGCACCTCAATCACCATGACCACCCAGTATCTCCAACATTAAATTCCTCCGCCCCGGCCCCCGACCCATTACCCATTCGACGGTTCAATCAGTCTGGAGCCTCAGTCAGTCACTATGGCCACAGGTAAGTATCTCCAACATTTAATTTCCTTCGACCCGACCCATTACCCATTCGATGATCCAATATACACTATGCATAAACCGGGAACCCCACCGTGCCCAGCCTCTTTGTACTAGCTCCAAGTTCGACCTCGACTTTGATAGGTAGTAAGTATGGAATTTCTGATTTACGATGCGGCGTGCACAGCGAAGGAGCTCCGAGTCCATACAGCATCTATTCGGATGTGTAAAGACCAAAATGCGTTACATTACTGGTATGGATGGTATGGAAAGACTGGGACTTGAATCCACGCAGGACTCGGATTTCTCCCATGAGAAGGGAAGTTCGAAAGAACTTGAGTCACACGCCTTAACCGCTCGGCCATCTTACCACCTAGCCGACTTCCGTCAAGGACATCCACTGGCTCAAGAGATGTCTATTACGAGTTCGAAATGTAATGAAGATATCATTCTTTCTTGGGTTTTTGCTGAAAGCGCGATTCCGTTGCCGTTGATGGACCGGGATCGGCTTGATGCCGACTCCTCGCCGTTGTTGCCGATGTTCATTCACATGACTCACTTCCGTTGTCGTTGTCGTTTGTCACCTTCACCATACAACTGCACTTCTCCATGGAATCCAAGGAAGCCAGTTGAATACTACCACCATTCCTCTCGAACATATTAGTCTTTACCCTAATCCCATTCACCTTGGAAAACTACTCTTGTACGAAGCGAAGTTCCAAAATTGTCACGGTAAGGTCTCATGTGAGCATTGCACAATCGATAGAGGTGGCGGTTATATTGGCTTAAAGCAGGTCCATAGGCTCAAGCTCGGGCTCTGGAACAGTACTGAGGTCTTCAAAAGAAAAGAACGAGATTGACTTAGATTCTGATTGGAAATTGGAACACTATATCTGGTATGTAGTTGATCACTGTTCATGTGTATTCTCGAGACTGATCATGATACAGCACATAAAGAAGGTGGCCCACCACAAAAGACCCCTTCGCACTCCTGTTAAAGTTCCTGTGAACACCTCATTCTCAGGAACGCGCTTACTTGACTTATCAAAAAACCACGAGATGCAGCCACTGTCATTTGGGCAACAACTGCCTGTTGTACCTTTGAACCCACTTCCTACGCCGCCCGAAAGGATTAGACCCGGCCTGCAGCTTTTCGTCTGGGGTGTAGGACAATTTGGACAATTCGCCTTGGTCCTAATATTCTGGATGAACTCGATAAACCGACGAAACATTCTTGGGCTGAGGAACAAATGCAAGTGGGAACTTTTGGTGAGGATGGCGCTGGTGCGGGACTAGAAGAGATCGTAGGAGGTGGAATGCATAGTCTTTTTGTTGATGAGAAAGGAACGGTAAGGACGACAGTACTCGCACTCACTCTTCATACCTCTCATCTTGTCTTAGGTGTGGTCTTGTGGCCTGGATGACGATGCTGCTCTTGGTCGAAAAACACAGAATATACCAGATCCGGATAATCCAGGCTCGTTCTTGGATATCGATGAGCTTGAGCTTACCAGCATACCGCATCCTCTGCAGTCTCTTGTAGATGAGGGATTTCGTACTGTACAAGTTGCCGCCGGTGATAGTATTTGTGCCGCCGTTAGCGACCAAGGCGAACTCCGAGTCTGGGGTTCTTTTTGCGTTAGTATTCGTATCCTCTCCTCAGCGTGCGTTTCGTACGTCTTTTACTCAATGTCCGAGTCCGGTTTAGGTTAACGAAGGGACACTTGGGTTTTCGAGCAACCTTAAACGTCAATTCACTCCAGTTCCTATCCTGAACGACTTGCTAAGTCACAGAACTGCTGGCAATATCGAGAAAGTCTCCTCTATCACTGCCGGTGTCAACCATCTCCTCGTTCTGACCACACATGGCAATATTTACACCTGGGGTGCCGGTGAACAATCCCAACTCGGAAGGAAGGTTCTGGAGCGTCGTAAAATTCACGGTACGGTACCCGAGAAAGTCAGTCTTGGGACACGTACCAGGAAGGCCAAAGTCATTGGTGCTGGTTCCTTCCACTCTTTTGCTGTAGACGATTCCGGTGATGTTTGGGGTTGGGGATTGAATACTATGGGTCAAACAGGGACGGGTTGGACCTCATCTGATGATAGTGCTCAAGTTCGACTTCCCAAGAAAGTTGTTGGTCTTAGTAAAGAAGAACTGGGAGGCTCGGAAACGGTCACGCAGATCTCTGCTGGGGAGCATCATTCGCTCTTTTTGACCTCTGCTGGAAAGGTTTACGCCGTAGGTCGGTGTAATGCTGGTCAACTTGGTCTTGAGGATGACGATGAACAGCTCAAGGACTCGGATCGTGTTGATCCTGACTTTGTAGTCAAACCCGTGTTGGTCAACTTCCCTGATGACGATATCGATCCTGTCGTTCATATAGCTGTCGGAACTCATAATAACCTTGCGGTTACTAAATACGGAGCGCTTTACTGCTGGGGTCAAGGAACGCAGGGCGAACTTGGAGTCGTTGATGTGGAAGTTAAAACTCCTCGCATGATCGTGCGGAGGGAAGGTGGATCCTGGGCTGCCATCAAGGTCGCCTGCGGCGGACAACATACACTCAACTTGTTCAGATCAAAAAAGTAATCTTTGTTTTCTAAACTATTACTCTGTGTTTTCTCCTTCGAGTTTCCTCGCGCGTGCATCGTATCCTTTCTTCGTAGTTCAACGGAGTACGGAGTTATTGCATCGTGAATGTCTGTCTTTGTTCCTTGTTTTTCACTACTCTGCACCTAGAATTGTCTAGACTTGGGATTTAGGGCCGGTGGGAAGCTCACGGTACATATACCTTCGCTTCGAGTTTCTGTATAGAATCGGATCCCGAGTCTGATTTCAATTTCGAGTATGAGCCTCAGTCTCAGACGTCCCAGCAGTGATGATTCGTCCTCCGTCCGGACGAATTAAACTCAAATTCGCGGACTCATGCACTCGTGCACTTTTACACTTGAGGTGTTCAATTGGCTCTTCCACCAGCTGATGGCTTCCCTGACGCTATCCCTTGTGGCCAGGTGACCAGAAGTCTATTCTGGGAATGAAATGCTAGTATGGTATAGGGCAGTGTGGGGATTTGTATACCTCCCTGGGAGCCCTCCATGAGGTTGGTCATTCCTCGGCGGGTTTTGTTAATCAGATCCCAAGTCTGATTTCGAGTATGAGCCTCAGTCTCAGACGTCCAGCGGCCCAGGTAATGAGGACGAGGATGAGTTAGACTACTCAAATTCACGTACCGTACTCGCGCACTCAACGTGTTCGATTGCCACTCTTCTACTGGCTGCAGCGCTGAAGGGCGGTCAGGGGGGTTTAAACGTTTAGCGCTTAGCATTTAAACCTGGCCAATGTCAACATTGTAACCAGTCTCCCCCCCCCGCCCGGCTTTTGGGATTCCAATTAACAAATGCACATAATTGATGATTTTTTGCTTTGCTTCTTGTACCACCCACGGAGAAATGTTTTACGCACGCACTAAGCGTAGGACTCGCATCGCGTCGTGCCGTTCCTTTCCTTTCCTTTCATCATCGGCATCCCACTGCCATGACCTGACCTCCTCTATCCTTCACTAACCTTCACTACCGTGACAGGACTCACTCCTGTCGTGCCATACCTGATCAGTCACGCCAGTGTGGTCGACCTAAGGCTATAGTGTCCTCTTCGTCGGGGTCCCAGTACTCCTACATACGCCTCGCGATGAAGTTTGAACTACCCTACCTCGTGTTGGTGTTGGTGTTGGTGTTAGTGTTGTTTTGCATTCACTCACTCACTCAGCCGTCCGACAACGTGCAACCGACCATTCAGTGCTCGGATATATTATAATTACCAAAAAGCCAAAAGAATTCGGAATTCGGAACCCCCCTAACCCAACCATCGGGAATCGGGAATGGAGGTATATAGGAGTATTTCCTCGACCATCGTGGAGATACGATGGCAAGGCACCGGGGATCCTCTCAAACACTGATGAACTCGGGTATAGGAGATTCTTCGATTCGAAGGGGTTATCGAGTCGGCACTAGGTATCGATGTGGTGGGATAACATAACCCACTTCTTGAATAAAATAAAATAAAATAAGTACAATGATCCTACGTCGGGACTTCATGCGTAGCTGCGCACTACGATGTACGAGATATGAGATATGAGATATGAGATTGATTCCCTTGATTCCCTGATTCCTTGTAAATAAACGGACACTTGAATGAACGAAAACGCGCATACGCATACTTGGATGAAAACGAATAAGTACTAAGTACTAAGTAACTAACTACATAACTTCCGTGACTGCTATATTAGATACTTAGTAATTATTAGTATAGTATTATAAAATGGTTGCTTCTTTGGACTCGGAAATCATATTGAACTTCAATCCTAACTTTCTTTAACGGGAAACTTCCAAGTTCATTTATACCCGCTCCCGAGCCCCGCGCGTTATGGCAGTACTTACTATACTTACACTATACGCCCGTCTTTCCTTCAACAGGAAAACTTCATACATACCTCCCGCCCGCGCTACCTACCGGTATCCCGCAGTAGGGGAGTACTGGTACTTACCATGTATGTATACGCCCGCTCGTACATAGTAAGTACGGTATGTACGTACGTACCCCCTCTTTCCTTCGGATTCTTCAGATTCTTTCTTCAAATCTAATGCATTACATACATACATGATAACTATCACTGGAACGGTAAACAGGTAAACCTCAGTCACCATGACCACAGGTATCGGAGTTCTCCAATATTAAATTCCTTCGACTCGACTCGACATTACCATTCAAACCCATTACCCATTACCCATGCGATAGATCCAATCATACATATACATACGCATATACATAAATGTGAAACGTATCATAAGTCTAAAACCTCAGAAGCACCAATAGGTGTCAAACTTCTATTTTATTGACAAGTACCTGTGAAACATCATGATATTGTAAGTCTAAAACTATGTAGAATAGACATAATTAGCACGAAACACAAAGTACATACAGTCAGAATAACACGTATGGCTTACCCTCAGAAGCACCAATAGGTGTCAAAGTCAAACTGAGGGGGGCCTTTTCACAGGCAAGCTTTTTTTGTATCTACCAGACAGAACGCATGTGATCAGCAGACATAGAATGAGTTCGAGTTCAAAGGTCATAGTCTCATAGAATGGAAAAATAAAAAAAGTATCGTATGGAAATTTTCAAGGGCGCCGCTAGATAGTAGATACTGTGGTGTAGACAAGGCTGGGTGCAAAGGATGTATAAATAAAGAATTAGGACGATCGGGACCGTGTGGTGAAAGAATACCAAGTCGATGAAAAAGTCCGAGCGACCGGGTAGACCTTCGATCATCAGCTTTGACCGCCCGGCCCCTCGACATAAACTCCAGCACCAGAAGTCCGACGTCGACTTTTCTGAGATTTGAGATTTGAGATTTACGATGCGCGGCGCGAGCGCGAAGAAGTACTTGGGGAAGTTTCAAGTATGTACAGTAGTACAGCGACGTCTATGTGACTCGGAGCCTGGAACTACATAAGTACAAACTAAGTAGGTGTATTTTATTCTATTGTTGTTGTTGACGATACCATCACGCGCGGTGACCTAAGTATGAGGAGATTGACTGACTCGGGAGTCGGATGTGTTTACTTATACGGGATAATACGGGTAATTTATTGTGCAATGCGGCAGCGTGTCCCGTTGGGGGGGGGATCGGATGTGTTTACTTACACGGGATATTATCATACGGTAATTTATTGCGCAATGCGCCGTGTCCCGTCGGGGAGACAGGTACTTACTTATATAGCTGAGCCTGAGGGTGCAGTCCGTACTAAAAGCAAACTAAAAGTACGGAGTGATTTGATTGAAGTTAAAGACACTGAGGGTGTCTATCTTTGTGGAAATATGGCATTGAGGTGCTTTATTTAACCCTACGAGATCAGGCCTGCAGGAGTACTAGATGTTGAGTGAGAAGAATTTCCAGAAGAACAAGAACAAGAACATATTAAAAAAAAATAGGGCTTATGCAAGACATAGTGGTAAGACTGGGACTTGAACCCAGGCGGGATTTCTCCCATGAGAAAGGGAAGTTCAGGAGAACTTGAGTCACACGCCTTAACCGCTCGGCCATCTTACCACATATCTGAGGGTGCGGAGATAACATCCAGTAGCTTAAAGAGAAATTACGTTGTCGATACATAGACTAAAATACAGAACGTTAAAATCCTTCACTTCAAACACGTTATTACACTAACCATCTCAATAGCCTCAACACCTTCAACCCCCGGACACCTCCTACTATCAATCATCTCCCGAATCACCTCCTTCCCCACCTCCACCCCCTTCCATTTGTTCTTCTCAACCCCACCGTTGCTCTTGTCACGGTCCCTCTTCTCACGAGCCAAAATCATCTTAACATCAAGTTCCCTCAACCTGGGCAACACCACCTCCGCCCTCTTCATCCCTCCTTTAATCACAAGTAGAGGTACGATCGCATGCGAAAGCTTACACCCTCTATATCTCCCTCTCTGTATATCATCAATCGACAATGCCTTCAGTGTGTGTGATAACAAACGGAAGGTTCGGAGGAGGGCGGTAGGTGAGGATACCCTGACGTAGCCTGTTATTTGGAGTTCTGAGAGGGGGGGTGTAGAGCGTGTGAGGAAGGAGAGGAAGGCGGAGGAAGGGAATGGGTAGGAGGAGGATATGTGAGAGCAGGGTGGGACGCGAAGGTGGAGTGTATGGAGGTGAGGGAGGGTTAGGGTTTGGAATGGGCAGGAGGTGGGGGTGTGGACCTCGGAAGAGATGGTTAGGAGGAGGGTTGTTAGAGAGGGTAAGACGATGAGGGTATTCGCGAGAGAGGGAGAACGAATCCAAGTAAGTTCCAATAAATCAAGTGAACGGAGGTGTTGTTGGTGTTGAGAAAGAGATGCGAAGTGGTCTGATGATACCCTCAACGTTCGAAGTTGCTCGCAAGGAAAGACAGAGACATCGACGTTTCCAACCCTGTCAAGTCTTATCTCAGTCAACCTAGGAGCGACGCGGAATACTCCCGACGGAGGTCCCCAGCAATCAACCAACTCCAGCGTCCTCAAGTTAGGAAAGTACCCCTCGGACCGGTCCCCCGGATCCGCACTACGCAGCTGACGTAACACTTCCCTCACATCACCCCACGTCCCCTCATCCCTAACCTCCAACCTCGCACTCCGCCACCTCGCCGAACACCCCAACACCACCTCCATCACCTCCCTAGAGGGTTCGTTCGTAAACCCCGGATCAACACCCACCTCTCCCCCCAACGTCCATGCTTTTAGGTGAACCGCAAGACTCGCAGAACGAGACATGGAAAGGTAATGCTTCAAAATACCCAAACAACCCGGGAGTCTCATCGTCACGGCGTTAAGATCTACACACCACTCCGATTTCGCCCATAGGGTGGGTGTGGATTGAGCGACGTCCCTCCAATGAAAACATACTTGGCCGATCGTTAGGAGTTGAGTCGTGCGTACCCCGCGTCCCAACGGACCCCAATGGTCGAATCGAATTACAGGTTCGACGCAAAACGAGAAAATCTCTATGAGAAGCTCGGTGGGTAGTCGACGGATGGGAGAAAGTAAGGCACGGGCGATGCGGTGTTGTCTTCGGAGATAAAATAAGGTACAGTCGTGTTGGGTGAGTTTGCGTTGAAGGAGGATGTATTGGTGGATACCCTGGGTATCTTCTTGGTTGACCTCTACTAACTCGGCACAGATCCTTTCGACCTCCGACGAGATTGACGAAGCGAGGGAGATTTTGTCCTCGAGGTACTGCGAGAGGAATGCGAGTTCGGAGGAGGTACGAGGGAAGAAGGGGCTACGGAGGTGGGAGAGGGGGAAGGTGTGGTATTTTGGTGAGGTGGAGGTGGAGGAGGAATCGGGATCTAGCATCGTGAATTCGATTTATTGTGGGGAGTACGACCATTGACGTCGAAGGTATGCTTTTTATGTACTGCACCGATGGTATTGTCCACACTAATCCATGGCCACAATAGCATTGACCTCGCTGGGTCACCGGGTGGCCCATGGGTGGACAACTAGGAGAATAGGAGAATAGGAGAATAGGAGTTTCCCACGGGTAGGCGACTCGCTATATCCGTCGCGGTCGCGAGGAGGAGAGGCAGAAGCTAATAAATTATACATTATACTTTCGTCCATATATTTCTACGCCAAGATTCATTAATATTAGGATTCGTTCAACAAGGCCTTCCTAATCCCATCCCCGAATCCCGAATCCCATCCCAATCATGATACTCCTCCCATCCCATCCCAACACAACGCACAACGCCCCTACGCCCCTACGCCCTTTGAGAACGAGAAAAGCTTTAAAGCTTTAAAGTATGACAATTGTTGAACGTTGAATCCGCCTACCGAGATCAAACGCATACAAGTAGCGACATGAACGCACTCGTACTCACCCACACCGGCACCACTCACCAAACACAAACCAAAACCAGAAACTCCTGCTGTGCCTGCCCTGCCTACGCCCCACGCCAGCCCACGCCCCACGCACCCGCTTGACCCTTCTTGTACCTATCTTCGAGAATCGACGGTACGGTCGTACGTCGGTAGTGTTTATGGTATAGTCCCGCGGCCAACCAGCGAGGAGAGGCATATGCCAGTGTACTTGCTAAAAAAAATCTAGTATCTAGTACATACTAATAAATCGTACATCATAATCATTAGAATCCCGTCCATTTGTCCATTTCTACGTCCGCGTCAAGATCCATCCAACCCCTCGGACTCTACCTCGGATCTCTAGCTTGGCTTTCGTTAGGCTTTCTAACTATAATCCCAATCAAGACCCGGGCCCAACATGTACACGAACATTGACAACGTCCTCCCATTGATAATCATAAGCAGATCTTCTTCCTTCTTCATCCGTCCGACCGACTCAACAACCCCCACGCCCTTTGAGCCCTTTGCGAATAGCCTGAATAGCCTGACTTGATCATGAGTATGAGTATAATGATTGATTGTTGACCCCGCCTACGGACCCGACCTAGTCCCAACCAATCCGAACTATCATCGAATCCTCTGAGAGTCGGTCGCGCTGATACGGTGGGGCGTCGTCCTCCCCTGACTGACTGAGTGAGGATTAGGAGAGGGGGGTAGAGTGAGGGCTGCGGGCTGCGGGGTGTCGATAGGTGTTAGGTAAGGGAGGTTTGAAGAGGGGTTGGACTGGAGACGCCGACGGAGATCTAGAGGGAGAGGGGATGATAATGTAGGATAGGTTGAGGCTGAGAAGTAGGAAACGAAAAACGAAAAACGAATCAGTGAAGCGCGAACTTTACACGCTAAAACCACGTACTCACATTACCAGTATCCTCCCCACCACTGGCAACCCCCTCCCCCCAGTGCCCATCCTCCCTCACTCCCACTCCCTCACCCTCAACAGACATCGGTTTCAATGTCATTCGCCCGCCTGATAATCCAGCTAACCGTTAACCGCGGTAACCCTTAACCCTTAAAAATCGCCATCGCCAATCACCAACGATTCAGAACACCCAGTATACCCAGTATACCTCTACCTCACGTCCTAATCCACAACCCACAAACGCGTAGCTTCGGCAAGGCTTCGTTTACGATTTCGAACGCTGAGTCGACAGTCGACAGGACTCCGCCGCCCGGAACCATCACGGGCAGAGCGAACTTGTGAGGACTAAGACTACTTAGGACTGTGGGATGTGGGATGTGGGCTGTGGGATGTGGGATGTGGGATGTGGGTAGTCCACGGATTGTCGATAGGTAGTAGGGACGATAGGATCTTAGATCTTAAGTGCGGATGGACTGGAGAGGGATGGATGATGCGTATGCGTACGGGAGGTTGAGGCTGAGGGCTGAGAAGGGAAAAAACGGAAAAGGAAAAGGAATCAGTAAATCGTGAACTGTACACGCCAAAAACACGCACTCACGTTAAGTACCAGCATCCCCTGTCCCCCCTATCCTTCCCATCCCCCATCCCCCAMTCCCCMATTCCCAATCACACCCACCTACCCCCCCCATCCCCCAATCCCCAATTCCCAATCACACCCACACCCACCCCCACACCCTCAACATCGTAACAACAACGGTGGCATAATTCATCCCATCCGCGACAATCCCAGTACGAACCCATACATAGCTCCTAGCCTCCGATCAAGAAAATCGCCAACAATTCATGCGTAACGAACCCCCCGTTCGGCGTTATACCTCCTTATAAGTTATACCTCTACCTGATCTTTATGATCTTTATACATACGCCTCCGCCTCCGCCTCCGCCTCCCCAAGCAACCAAGCAACGATGAACTCGCATCCTTTACATAATCCATAATCTACAACCGCGCGATTCCGGCTCCGCTTACTGTTTCGAACGCCATGCCATGAGTCGACAATCACCGGCGGCGACAGACTCGGAATCGGCGCGGAGACGAGGGAACGACGAGGAGCCGGAAGTGGTAGGGGGGTCGTAGGGGTCGGACACGGACGGAAGGGGTAGGGGTTGGAGGTATAGGGCGAGGTTGAGGTTGAGGTTGAGGATGGGAGGGGCCGCGGGTGGCGGGTTGGGGTAAACGCGTAGCGAGCGAACGTCATGAGGAAGGTATGAGTTGACAGAAGGTGGCGGCAGAGAGGAGGAGGAGGAGGAGACGAGACGAGACGAGGCCCTGGGGTTGGAGTCTGGAGGGTGAGATGCCATGGGAGGGCGGTTGGGTGGCTTATACCCCTCCCCAAGCAACCGCAACGGTGAACTCGCATCCAAACCATCATCGCGCCGATACACTGCCATAACGGTTAACCCGACCGAACTGTGGGCTGTCGATAGGTACCTACGATCGGATCTTGCGTGCGTTGCGTTTGAACCATAGATGGATATTGATGTAGGATAAAGTTGAGGATAAGAAGGCTGAAAACGAAGGCGACAAAAAGGGCATGGGCATCAGCAAACCCACGAAATTCAAACACCAACACCAAAGATTTCCAACACCGCTCACACTAACACCACCCTCCTCACCACCAACCCCCCAATCCTACCAATCCTACCAATCACCCCCCTCATCCATCAACATCGGTTTCAATTTCATTTGCCTGATGATCCCAGCAAGCATAGAAATTGCAACGGAACCCCCATTATATCGCCTCTCCAAGCAACTGCGCACGCAAAGGTGAACTCGCGTAGCGCGCGAGAGAGCGAACGCCCATGAGAAACAGTCTGAGTCGGCGGTGGCGGAGACGACTTGGAGCCGGAAGGGTGACTCGGAGGGAATGGATGAGCAGAGGAAGGTGGGGGTGAGAGTTCTGTCGTGGGAGGGAGGATTAGAGTTAAAAAAGAGGAGAGGAGAGGAGAGGATTTAGAGGTTAGGATGTGGGGATGGGTGTGGAGGTGAGCCTGAGGGAGGTGGGGTATCGGTAGAAGGTAGGAGAATTCGTGGAACGTGAAGGTTTTTAAAGATCCTATAGAATGGAAAGAGACTTGGAAGTTGGAGGAGAGGTTCTAACCCATGGAACTGAATGACTGCAAATAAAAGTAAGAGTTAAACGTTAATTAGTTGAGAAAAACCATAAGAAAAGGCAGATACATACCTTATGCAATAACCTAATCCCCAACCTCACATACACCTGCATCTTCTCTTCTTCCAGCAATCCCGTCAAACGATTCTGAGCAATGATATTTGCCGAGTTCTACAATCCAAAGCCAAAGCCAAAGCCATCATCAGTCATCACACATTTCACCCGACAAAACAAATTAAACTCACCCGGAAAATACACAACCAGTCGTGACGGTCCTATCAGCTTTATGAGTCCGATCCTGGCTCGCGCATACCGCAGACCCAGCCTCAGATAGCTACAGAATTCTCCTCGTGCATGTTGATACGCTGAAATCCCCGAGCCTCTTCAACCATAACCGCCATATGGTGTACTCGAGCACTAAACGAACCAATAGAACAGGTTCATTTCTCGATTGCCATTCGATGTGTAGCCCGTTATAAGAGGTAACCTGCACCATGGTCAGAAAGCAAGCCTAACTTCCACGGTGAAGACCTACCCATTCCTCTTACATTGGCACATTTCTTAGCTTCATCGCGTTTGCTTGTGCGACTGCCAACTGCACACCTACAGCACATGCAGTAAAAATACAGATATATGAGCTTTAAGGAGTTTGATTTTACCTGAATGCCTATAAGACAAATATAAAATCCTGGATTGAGGACAAGGCAGCTTGCAGCATGTGAGAGTTGAGCTCAGAGGAACATCCACCTGAAAAGGCAGTGGCTGTGCTTTCGTCAAACGGTCCTCCGCACGTTTAGCGCTGCCAGTGAACGCCGGCGCCATCACCAGGCAGTGATCATACAGCATGTCAATCCCTTTTTTTCCTTTTCCTAACTGGCCTTGTTGCAGCCTTTCATCTTCCTGATGTCGTCTAAACCCTCTAAGCAGTCATTTTTCACCGACGCTCAAGATTTCACCGTAGCAGGTGGTTATTTTAACAATGTTGCAGGAGATGTACATTATAATATCAATGGTGAGAACGAGGATCGAGGTGCGTAAATCAGTTGCTTTCGATGCTGCTTAGGAACGCTTACCGTGTTTGCTTCATGCAGCTGGCAGAGGAATCGAGCTTCTGTATCAAAACATGGTCACTGGCGCTTCGTATGACGCCGAACAGCGTTTTCCACCTCCTAATTGCCATCCTGGCACTCGCATCCATACCCTTGAAATCATACGAACCTGGATCTACGACGAAACAAAGAGCACACCTATATTCTGGCTATATGGGCCAGCCGGGGTAGGAAAGTCAGCTATCGCACAAAGCGTTTCCGAGGAATTTGTACCCCGTCGCTTGGAGCCTTCCACGCCACTGTCCGGTAAACTAGCCGCGAGTTTCTTTTTCGCGCGGAGGGACCCATATCGCAACAATCTAAGCCGATTCTTCACCACTATCGCCTACCAGCTCGCAATGTCTGAGGTGCTCGGTCCAGTCTTGTACGACGCCATCGACAAGGCAGTCAGGATGAAACACAACCTCGTACACACGAACCTCGAGGATCAGTTCCGAAAGCTCATCTTTGAGCCGTGTACTGCAGTAACACCCTTCCACCAATGGAAGCATCTTCCGAAATTGGTCGTAATCAACGGATTGGATGAATGCATTGATATTCCCTCCCAGGAACGACTCCTCCGTATAATTGGCGAAGCCAAAAGCTCTTCGTTGTTCCCTCTCAAGTTCCTTATCTGTAGCCGACCAGAACCTCAAATCAAGAATGCATTCAGCCTTACATCTTTCCACTCCATCCTTAATCGTCATAATATTGGCAAGTCAGAGGAATCCCGTAAAGATATCGCTATGTACCTCCGCGACGGATTTCGTAAAATTCACAGTGATCATCGTGAGGCTATGTCGCATATCCCTTCACCTTGGCCTAGCGAGGGTATAATTCAGCAGCTAGTGCGGAGAGCATGTGGTCAATTCATCTACACTGCCACAGTCCTGAAATATGTCGGTGACTATTGCTCTTTTCCACCTGAAAATCTCGAAATTATTCTCAAGATAACGGTTCCTGACGACTTTGACTCACCATACCCTGATCTTGATCTGCTCTATATCCAAATTCTCTCGACATCGTCACAGAAAGACCTCCTTCTGGATGTACTCGCTTATCTCATTGCCCCAGGACCAAATATTTTCTTTGACTCTCGTTATGAACGAACGACATCGTCCTGTATTGAAGGTATACTCTTCCTAAACACAGGAAAAATCTGGACCTTGCTTTTTGGTTTACACTCGGTACTGCATATACCGGAAAGAGACAGGGGTGAAATTAAGGTCCTTCATGCATCCTTCATCGACTTCCTCACTGATCCGAAGCGATCCGGGAGCTTTTTCGTCGATCGGAGGGATAAAGCAAGGCATGAACAAATTGCACGACATCTCTTGAAAAGGGTATTTTATGCTATTCAGCATCAGGAGGATGTGGAATGGTGAGTTATTTCATGTTTTGAAGATTGACTGAGGAATGGATATTTATTCTATTATTCTAGTATGAACTCCAAGTTTGATATATACGCATGGGACTTTTGGCATGGTCACTGTAGGAAGGCAATACCTTCTGAGGAATTACTTTCAATGTTGAACAAACTTGATATCTATGGGTTTGTGAACACTTCCATGCGACGCAGAAGTCTCTGTTCGGAAGCCTGGATTGCAGCGTTGCGGAAAAGCCTTTCCATTCTGGAAAGTATTGCATCTTGGGCTGAGGTTCGTTCATTCGTCAGTTCACTTCTAAAATCTTCACTGACTCAGCACCTCTCTAATACCTTGTTTCACGTTCTGTTTCTGCTCATGTTCAGTCTCTTGGGGACACAAAACTTGCTGAAAAATTTCGGCTTTTTCAATTTGGTTTCCGGGGTCAACTCGCCTCTAGCAGCGATCTCGACAGGGAGAAATTGACACGGTTAACAGAGGTACTCAAATATGATATCGTCATGTATCGACCTGGGATGTGGGTGTTAATCTACTTCTTGCTCGATCACCGGCTCGATGTAGCGAGAGTCAGCCAATCCTATCTACCACCTTCTCCAATAATGGTCGTTGCACCGTTTTCGAGCCACATGGACAGCAACAATATACACTCCAGTGCTGCTACTGTTTCAAAATCAAAGAGGGTTGCTGATACCATATCATCCACCCCATATGAATTTAGCATTAACTTCATGGAATGCCACCATCGCATATGCATCGGATGTCTCCATGTTCTTCGGGAATCCCCAAAGTATTCTAAAGACCTGACTTTTTCTAAAGAGGCCACAATCTACGCTCAATTTCAATGGATACATCACCTCCTCGCTACCTCTCCATCTTTAGACACACTCGAGCTTCTACAGAACAATATCTCTTGGTTGCAAACAAGCACTGATACAAGAAAAGCCATCGTATGGGCATCTGTAAGTCGTTCCTCTTTCCTTTTTTACCTCAGGCTATACTTACACTGTATTCACATTCGAATGAACCTTAATTTCTATTCTCCTCCTCCTTCGCATTCACCGGGCATGGGCATACTAAGGAAGCTCCAGATCTCATTATCGAGACGCGAAACAAAGTAGTGAAGCTTCTAGAGCAGAAATTTCGTGAATTGGCAGATCTGGAGCAGAACGTTGGTGAATTGGTAGATCTGGAGCAGAAAGTTGGTGAATTGGTAGGTCCGGAGCAGAACATTGGTGAATTGGTAGATCTGGAGCAGAGTGGCAGACCTTTGGAGAAGAGATGTCGGTTTTCATGGCTTCGGAGGCTTGGATGTCTAATGTATCGGCGGAGTAGGGATTGAATATATATATCCCTTGCGCTAACTTTGAAAATTGAAGATGGATGCACGTTCATACATAGTATATAAGCCACCTTGGCTTCCGCTTTTTCAATGAATACTAAAATATGATTCACGTAGGTTACATAAATTTAGAAGCAAATACAGCTAACATCCACATTAATCACTGGCAAGCTCAGCCTTTGAATCCAATCGAGTAGAGAGGCAATTAGTACATACTTACACGCAGCTCTAGCATCGCGAGTTCAATTTGGTGAAGAAGGGGGGCACCGGCATTGTGGATGTTCGAGGATACGCGTTTTATAAGTGATGCACCGAAAGGAAGTCGAAGAGATGGGCATTGGGACCGTACAATGGCCGCGGACGTTTAGGAGAAGTTCCCACGGGCAGGCGGCTCCCCATATCAGTCTCGTCATCTAGGAGGAGAGGCATAACTTATCACAATTGCAAGAATCTAGTATCTAATACTAATAGATTATACATTATTCTTTAATTCCGTCCATTTCCATTTCCATTTCTACGCCAAGATTCAAGATCAAAGACCGAGACCAAAAGGGCCCGGGCATTGCACAGTCATGATCACGGTCAACGACTCTAGATCTCTGGCTTTCTAGTCCCATTCCCGATACCCATCCCAACACGAACGAGCGTCTCCAATGCTGCTCTTCCATTAATAACCAGGTCTTCGTCCCACTCAACAACACCCTTTTCGAATAATATAACGATTGTTGACCCGCCTATCGACCGAGGATAAGCGCACGCATAAGCAATGCAATACAGTATGGTGGTATGGTATATACTCACCAAACGCAAAGTACCCAAACTCCTGCCCACGTTTGACGTATTGCCCTTCTTCGACGGTAGTCTTTATAGTCCCAACCATCATCGCGCCGATACACACCGCCATCACCCGACCGAATTGTGGGCTGTCGATAGGTACGATCTTGCGTGCGTTTTCACCGTAGACGTCTAATGCTGTACGAATAGCCTGAGGCTGAGAAGCAAAAACACCATCAGCAAATCACGAAACTCAAATCCAAAAACAAGAAAACAAAAAGATTTCCAACGCCACTCACATTAACAGTATAATACTCCCCACTAATATAACTCATCTTCCCAATCCTTCCCTCAACAGGCGAATGAAACCGATGATAATCCTGCGGAGCAAGCCTAAAAATCGCCAACGCACCCCCATTATACCTCTCTACCTGGTCCTTATACGCATCCCCAAGTAACCGCGCAACGGTGAACTCGCGCCCCTTGATCCACAGACGCGTCGCTTCGCTTACGGTTTCGAACGCCATGAGTCGACAGTCGGCAGCGGAGACGAGACGGTAGGGGTCGTCTGGTGAATCGACGGGTCGGGCGGTGTCTTTGAGTTTTCTATGTGTGGTGGGAGGGGAGGGAAGGTTAGGTTAGATTTGGGATTGTTGTGCTATGTAGGTGACGTACCGGTAGAAGAACTCATTGAACGTTTTGAAAGATCCTAATGGATCTCTCACTTCGTCCATGTTCAACCCGTGGAACTGAATGAAAGCGGGAATGTCTCTCGCTGACTCGGGCGAATCGTATTTGATTCCTTGTTTGATGGAAAGTGATTTGAGGAGACGACGAGCTAGATAAGATAAATGGTTTTAGCACCTAGTTTAATGGCATGAAAAGTCAATATGACACTCACCACGACCGCCCTCCATCCGACTTTTCATACCCTGGGGTGATAGACGACAAATTCGTTGATTAGTTGAGAAAAAATAGAAGAAAACGCGAAGATCTACCTTGTACAGTAACCTAATCCCTAACCTCACATACACCTGCATCTTCTCTTCTTCCAACTGTCCCGTCATACGATTCTGAACGATAATATTCGCCGAATTCTACAGTCCAAAGCCAAAACCATCATCAGTCATTACACCCTACACAAAAGCATCTAGAGAAAAGGAAAACTCACGGCACCAAGTTTATAATCCCCACTAGAAACCTTACTCAAAATCCTCGTATACCACTTCCTCTGCGCCTGCGAAGCTGTAACGAAATTCCCAACGACGATCCTATCAACTTTATTCCAATCTTGACTCGCGCATACCGCAAGGTGCGTGACGATGTCCACTTCGGCTTTGGAGCTCAACCGTGGGCGGTGACATAGCGGGCAGTTCTTCACGTTGATCACGCGTTCGACGGAATCTTCGGATGGTGTGGAAGGTGCACTCGCGGCAGCGGAGGGAAGAACGGGGGTGGAGGAGGATGAAGGGGGGAATGTGGTGCTCGGAGCGAAGGTGACGGAGGTTGTGGGAGGTGGTAAGAGATGAGAATCCGATACTGAACTGTCTTTGGTGTTTCCCTTTTTGAACCTATACCCCTTCTCCTTTATTACAGGAGACGAATCCCCATCACCCTCACCCTCACCCTCTTCCATCTCCACATCCGCATCCTCCGAGGAAGAACCCAAACTCCTATCCGTGTACTCCCCAGATGGTGTCGTAACAGCACTCGAACTCGCCGTACTCGGCGTCAAAGCAGCGTTCACGAGCCCCTGTTGAGCCGGTTCAGTCTCATATACCGGCTGTCCAATCCCCATTCCGACCCCAGCTCCAACCATAGCACTTAACGGTGGACCCGAAAAGTCCAGCTCGTCAAGACTCAACTCCTTTCCTCTCCTATCTGCAATCATCATAACAGGCGTGGCGGAAACACTCGTACCATCCCCCTCGTCCTCCGTTCCTGTCCCATTCCCATTCCCCATCCTCACCCTCTTCTTCTCCTCAACAGGTCTCCCCAACTCCGTCTCAAGACACTGAATAACCTCCGCAATCGTCAACTCCTCCTCGTGAGGATTCTTATTGAACCTCGTGAAGAACGAATTAATCGTCGTGTTTGTCAACGTTGATCCAAGCGAATCAAGCATAGAGGTAATCTCGAGGTGAGAAAGTGTCCCCGTATCATCCGTGTCGTACTGCTTGAGATACTGGAACCAGAACCTCTGTCGAAGTTCGGCGTAGGGTTGATACTTGGCTCGGAAGTTGATTACAGGGTTATGTTTCGTTTCCCAAGGCATCTCCTTCGCTGTCTTTAACGGTAGCCTGAACTCCCTCATCTCACTCCTACCCCCACCGTGACCTTTGGTCATATCCTCAAGAGGATACAACCCCGTCTCAGGATCAACCCCCTTCCCCTCCTTCTCGATCAACTCCGCAACGCCAAACTCGCATTCCCCGATGTAATCGTTCGAGCTTAGCTTATCCCAGTCAAGAACCGTAAGCTGTACTTTGAAGTTCGTCTCGTACCGCCGAACGTGGAACAAGAGTTTTTCGTCCCAGGAAGGGTTGAGAGAGTGTCTTATAACGCGCGTTCGAAAGACTTTTTTCCCGAAGGAAATGACGACGAAGGGGTCCATGTCCCAGCCTGTACGTGTCACTATGAAACAATACCACGTTAGTATACTCGCCAAAATGATCAAAAAAACGACGTACTATTTTTCAACTTGGGTAAATCCTCTGCACCTTCAATCTCCAACATAACGATCCCAACAATATCATTATTACTCCCACCAAACATATACTCTCCCCTCCCCTTCCCACTTCTCTTCCCCTTCCCCTTCCCCGTATCCTTCTGCCCTTGCCCCTGCCCTTGACCCTTCTGCGCCTTCGTCTTCTTAGGTTTCTTAACCGTAACCTTCCCAACACCACCTTTCCGCTTAGACTTTTTCCCCTTCGCACAAGCCTGAGCAGCCTGGGACGCAGCATCGAGGTTAACGGAAATGGGTACCCCGCTTTCAACGCCGCTACCCGAGCTTAAGCTGCCGCTGCCTGAAGCTGAACCTGAGCCGGAACCGGAGGTTGAGGTAAAACCACTAGACGCGGAACCTGAGGTAGAGCCGGAACCAGCATTCAAGCTGGCCCTTCTAACGCCTGCACTCCAACTCCTCCTAAACCTCCCTTTCTTCTCCTTTTCTTTCTCTTTCTCCTTCTCCTTTTGTAGCTCGCTCTCGTTCCTTCCCCTCCCACCAGCACCATCCCCAATCCTGGGCAAATCCTCGGTAAGATCGAACGTTTTCGTCGTCGTCGTCCCCGCATCTCCCGAGGCCGAAGCAGAGGCCGAGGCTGAGCTTAAACCCGTTCCCTCGGAGACACCACTAGACCCAACAACAACATTCTCACTCCCACCCCCGTTAACGTTCGCCCCGCGCCCACTAACGCCCGCACTCAAACTTCTCTTAGTAAACTTCATCCTAGGGAGTATACCCGATAACCCAGGCGAAGAAGGTTTAGAACTCGCACTTGTACTTGCTACAGCTGTTGTAGGGGTAGGCGGAGACGTAGAGGGGGATGTAGTGCTGGTATTGTTGGGTGAGACGTTATGGACGTTACTAGGAATAACGTTGGCGGGGTTGACGGTATTCACGGCTGCACCTCCACCTCCACCCCCAGCTGTAGCAGTACCCTGAGCAGTCCACGTAGCAGACCTCACCGGTGACTTCGGCGATATCGGTTCCATCTTCATGCTATGAGCATTCGCATTAGCGTAAGCGGGGGAGGGGGTAGCACTGCTCTTCGGCGTACTCGACACCGACCTATACCCAGTGCTAGGCGTCGTGGGTGTGATATCACCTCCAGGCGAAGCAGGTGTAAGGTTTAATAAAGGTGTGGGCAGCGGAGCACGTTGCTGCTGCTGCTGTTGCTGCTGTTGCTGTTGCTGTTGGACCACGCCTTTTTCCATCCTCATAGACATGGACATCATCCCGGGCTCAGTCGAGAACCTCGGAGACAAGGTCGGCGTAACAACATCACTTCCACCTTCCACCCCTTCCTCTTCACCTTCCACCCCACTCCCTTCCTCGTCTTCTTCCTCGTCCTCATCCTCCTCTGTCGACTCTTCACTACACGTCTCACTCTCTTCATCCTCAACCTCCGAAACCTGCACAAACTCTCTATCTTGTGGGTCAATCAACCCATCCTCGTCCTCATCCTCCTCTTCATCATCCTCCGAACTCAACCCATCATCCTGATACTCAAACCCAAACACATAACCCCCATCCTCTCCCTCTCCCTCTCCCGGCATTCCACCTCCCGTCTGTACACCACCAACCTCTTCGTCCACGCCTTCCTTTACACCACCTCCCACAGCACCCAATGCCATACGGTCAGGGTACACGCGTGATCTAGACGAACGTACGGTTCCTACGCCCTCGGTCTGCGTAAAGGTAGAACCCATAGTTAGCGTTGGAACAGGTACAGCGACGGGGTTAAGAGAAAGCGGAAGTGAAAGCGGAAGAAGCGTTGGAAAAGAAAGAAACGTATGAAACGGCGTGGGAAGCGTAGAAACAGGCGTATTACTAGAAAACGAATGAAACCGAAACCGAAACCGAAAAGTCCCCATCTTCATCCTCATTCGAAAACGTCCAAAACTAGGGACGACAATACGAAAGAAAGGCACACGAACGTGAATACGAACACGGAAACGAAAAGGAAACGGGATTCGAATCGGAAATGAGAACAATGAGAACATCATTACGATGGAAATACGAGAGAAAAAGTCAATTCCGGGCGGGGAGTCCTGAAATAGCACAAGGAATAGAAATATAAATAGAGAAAAGACAAGCAGAAACGAGTCGAGTCGAGGTCGTCTAACAAACACGGCGTCTATGGATACGAAACGCGGAGGAGACTCTAAGAAACGAAAGGAAACGAAGGCGCGAAAGAAAGACAAAGGACCAGGGAACAAGGAACAAGGACGGAGACAAAGGACGATTTGTGTGCCGTCCTCAAGTGATCGTGATCGTCGTGAACCAACTATAAGACAAAGAAACAGAAAAGAAAGGAAAAGAACGTTGAACCATCCAACCTCCCACCCCATCCAATTTATCTCTACAAAGAGACGCCTGTACAGAGCCCGGGGATACTTTCAAGTCAAAGAACTCGTTCGTTACTACCCTGCACGTGTTGCGAAGGGGTTCAAAGGGGTACAACGCGTTCAGGTATCCCATAAGCGGGCCTAGCCATGCCACGCCACGCCACGCCGTGGCCATCTATATCTAACCATATTCCACATCCATCCCAAACGTCATCGGGAAGACAGAACACGATAACGATAACCAAAAGCGAAAGACGAAAAAGCGTCGCGACGCAGGGAAGGGAAGCAAACAAGTAAACCAAATAATAAAAAGGAAACGAAGCTCTTACCCCCGTTCCAACTCGACAGGGACACAAAAAAGGGAAGAAGGGAGAAGTGAATGAACCCACGTTCGAAACCCATTCCGTCGTCGTCGTCGCTGGTCTTATCCATCAGATAAACCAACGAACGACCACCCTCAAAGCTTCGGGCTTTCCTCACCCATCTTCCATCATTTCATGATACATGATTCATGAAAAGGATAAGGATAAGGATACGCAATGTCACCCCCTCATGGTATGATATGTCATAGGGAATGATGGAGATAAGACAAAATAAGCACACCCCTACCCGCAGTCTATCGCCCAAGAATAAATAGATGCAGGAATATATCATGTCACACGAGCACGAGGCACGAGCATAACAAGCATGAATGACGAAAAATAGAAAGAGAAGGAAGAGTGTATAACTTTTGCCTCGGATTCCTCGAGGCGAAAGAAGGAGTCCTCGAGGCGAGGCGCGAATGATAGTGAAGTAGAATGAAAAGATGCCGATGACACAGGAACGAAAAAAGGTCGAGAAAAACAACTCACCGGAGGCACACTGACAACCGATGGTCTACTCCTCTTCACAAGCTCACCATACACCTCTTCAAATTCAACGCCCATCTCGGTCTTCACGAACCCAATCTTGAGCTGAATATAGCCTTTTGCACGGGTATTCGATCGGGTAGACAAAAGCGGGAGGGTAAAAACACCATTACCCGCTTGGTCCCAACCCATATCTCTGTCTTTTCGAGTGTCTTTGGGTCCGTCATCCTCGCCGTCTAGTGCTACACCAGCGGCGAACCAATCTTCCACTCCAACAGCGACTTCTCCCAAATACTCTTTCCGACCCATCCCAATCTTATCCCCGACGAGAAAATCTTTATCCCAAACGACACATTCGAGTACGCCGAGGCGTTCGGCTGTACTAAGGTAAATGGGGAATTCAAAAGTGCTCTGAGCGGGTGGAAACGATGGTTCCAACGACCTCTTAACGACGGGCGTTGAATGTCTAGTTGGATGAGGTGGTAATGATAATGTTACGAATCTACATGAAAAAGACATTAGAAACGATTTTTTTTCTATAGAAAAAGAGAAACTTACGGATCACTAAACCCATTCCTATCTTTCGCCAACAAGCCCTTACACCCAACAACTTGAACTCGAAGGACTACAACCGGTTTCTCTCCTTCAATAGGACTAATCCTATCTCTACCCGTACCCCTCCCATTCCCAATTCCAATTCCACCGAATTTAGCTCGACCGAGTCTCGATATCCGTAACCCACGACGAGTAGTACGCCTTTTTAAGGCAATGGTGGTATTGACATCGTTCGAAGCAGGGAAAAGAGGAGAAGGGGGTGCAGATGGAGAAGAAGAGGAAATCGAGGTTGTCGATGGCTGTCTAGGACGTAGACGAGCAGCTGAAGATTTGAACGCATGTTTTATTTTATCAGTTTTAGGTGGCATCACCAGGTGGAAGTTGAAGGAGCGGATACGTTGAAACGAGCAATGATTCGATGAAGGGCATATTAGTATATGTAAGCGTGATTACTCAGAATTACTCCCTGGGCGGTGATTTATGACGCGAATCGCAGCGCTCTGAAACTCCGGGTAATATTAGTAACCGGGCCGATGTAACTCCTAACCCTAATACCCAACAATGGCAACTTCACTGGCACTTACAAGTTATTGCTTACGCGTACTACTTCCTGCAAAACGAGCAAGATTCACTCGCCTAGACTCCCCTCTCCTCAAAAGACTTAACTCAGGAAACTTTGAATAGCACAAGATCAAGTCCGTTCTACTAGATGTTCGCTGGGGTTACTTACCGTCTCAACGCTCAAAACCTATCAATTATCTTTTCACTGTATTCATATTCACGATGACGCTCCTCAGATCACGATTGGTGCGGATGCCGTTCACAAAGTTCGGGCATAAGCAGAGATGTGTATTTTGCGATATTCGTAATCGTTTTCCAGACAGAGACAGGTCTATAGCGTGCCGTCCTGTCGCGTCCTGTACACCTGGCCCCAGATAGTACTCGTGCTCACTGGGTCCTCAGGTGCGCTCCCTCAAGTAGTGGCACCCATCGAGTCGCTTACAGTAAGCTGGTGAGTATCCCCGCCCCCCTTCTTCAAATGATCTTGACCACTGATAGGTTTCCAATGCACGCAAACTACCTGGCTTCATCCTAATATGGAACCGTAGGGGACCTGAGCTGCCCGCTTCTACGAAGATTGAAGGATATGAATATAAGTACCTGTCAGTAGTCCAGATTCAAGTTATCCTACTTATTGAAATAGACGAGCGAAATACATTTTGTTGATGTTTCCTGCAAAAGGCTACAAGTCCATTCGTTTCTTATCGTATAGTCGGGGGAAGTAACTGAGACCATTATATGCTTACTCCTCTCTGACAGATTCCCTCTCAGCGCGGGCCACGCGATCTTAACGTCGAGGATCTTACGGCTATCATGTTTCGAGACTGCGCACATCGAATGAGTAGCGCTGGTGTCACAGAGTGCCTAGACCCAGTAAGTGCCAAATTAACTGCTGATAAAGTTAAATTTGGCCTTGTCCTGGAGGACAGCTGTAGATCTGTAGATGGATGCTCGTGATCTCCAATCCAAACTTGAACGTCAAACAAGTCGGAGTCGAGTCAGAAATAGATCAAACATCATGTCTCCTCGCTCACCGCTGGCCGTTTGCAATTCTTCTGAAACAAACTTTAGAATCACAAGAGTTCGACGCGAAAAATAACACACCAAACCTCCGAGTGATTTCGCAGTGTATTTCCTGCGACCTGATCACAGTCCGTCAGGTTCGGTGCAAATTAGACGGCGAACTGGACGGGGAATACTTACTACTACTATACATGAATAGTAGACAGATATTCTTAGCACCTTTACGCCTTCTCTTCTATGTGAAAAAAAGGGTTCTCCGCCGCGGATAAGTAATGAGAATCGGAATCGGAATCGGGAATTATACTATCATCAGCTTTGATTCGTTGTAGGCCGTATTAACATCGGGCATACCAGGATGACTTGCTTCCGAGTCCGATTCGAGTCGGAGAATCATTTTAGATCCAATTACAGTTACTTACAGCGCCGCTTCTCTAGAGTCTAGGCCTTGATTTACATATGTACTACTGCCAACGGACTACGGAAAGAGAAGTCAAAGACGTCAAAAATTCGAACCTAAGAATCGGAATCGGGARGTATACTATCATCAGCTTTGATTCATTGTAAGCCGTATTAACATCGGGCATACCAGGACGACTTGCTTCCAAGTCCGATTCGAGTCGGGGAATCATTCTAGATCCAATTCCTATCCTATCCTATCCAATTACAGTTACTTACTTACAGCGCCGCTTCTCTAGAGTCTAGGCCTTGACTTACATATGTACTACTGTCAACGGACTACGGAAAGAGAAGTCGAAGTCAAAGACGTCAAAAATTCGAACGTCTAGTGCCATAGCTGGAGCGGATAGCGTAGAATTCGAATTCCCGCTTCATACGGAGCGTCTAATTGCGTCTAGCACAGCTACTACATGACGTCCAGTGCATACAAGACAAAACGAGCTGGTTCGCTCTAAGTAAGTGAAGAAGTACTGAACGAAGGTCCAGCAAGATTCGGAGGGGAATTGAGTTTTTTTTTCCTTTTTTTTTGCATGCCTTCGAGCTTGAATATAGCGTGTAAGTATTTACTAATTGCCGCTCTACTCGATTGGATTCAGAGGCTGAGCTTGCCAGCGGACACGGATGTTAGTTGTATTTGCTTTTAAATTTAACCTACGTGAATCATATCTTAGTATTCATTGATAAGCGCAAGTCGAGGTGGCTTGTAATGCTATGAACGTGCATACATACATGTTCAACTTTCAAAGTTAGCATAAGTATATATCATGATATAAATATATGTTCAATCCCTATTCCGCCGATACATTAGACGTCCAAGCATCCGGAGCCATAAAAACCGACGTCTCTTCTCCAAAGGTCTTCTACTCTGCTCCAGATCTACCAATTCACGAAATTTCTGCTCTAGAACCTTCACTACTTTATTTCGAGCCCCGACAATGAGATCTAGAGATGCCTTAGTACGCCCATGCCAGGAGAAGGCGAAGGAAGAGGAGGAGGAGGAGAATAGAAATCAAGGTTCATTCGATTGTGAATACAACGTAAGTAAGTAGAGCCTGAAGGTAAAAAGGAAAGAGAAACAACTTACAGATGCCCATGCAATCGCTTTTCTTGTGTCAGTGCTTGTTTGTAGCCAAGAGATATTATTCTGTAGAAGCTCCAGCGTGTCTATAGATGGAGAGGTAGCGAGAAGGTGATGTATCCACTGAGATCGAGCGTAGATTATGACTTCTTTAGGAAATTTGGAGGATTCCCGAAGAACACGGAGACATCCAACGCATATGCGATGGTGGCATTCCGCGAAATCAATGCTAAGTTCGGATGAGGTGGATGATATGGTACCAGCAGCGACCCTCTTTGACCTTGAAATACCATGACTGTCAGAAGCAGCACTGGAGGATACATTACCCCCGTCCATCTGACTCGAAAGCGGCGAAATAGCTATTACCGGAGGATGTGATAGATAGGATTGGCTGACTCTCGCTATATCGAACCGGTGATCGAGCAAGGAAGAGATCAACTCCCACATCCCAGGTCGATACATGACAAGATCGTATTTGAAAACCTCTGTTAACCATGTCAATTTCTCCCTTTCGAGATCCCTGCTAGAGGCAAGTTGAGCCCGGAAACCAAATTTCAGAACCCGGAATTTCTCAGCGAGTTTCATTTCTCCAAGAAACTGAACATAAACAGGATGTACAGCAGGGTAGTGGGGAGGCGTTAATGGAGATGTTAAGTAAACAAATGAACGAACAAACCTCAGCCCAAGACGCGATATTTTCCAGAATCGAAAGGCTTTTCCGTGACGCCGCGACACAGGCTTCCAAACAGGTACTTCTGCGTCGCATGGCAGTGTTCACGAACTCAAGGATATTGAGTTTGTTCAACATTGAAAGTAATTCCTTAGAGGGGATCGCCTTCTTACAATGACCATGCCAGAATTCCCATGCGTATGTATCGAACTCTGAGTTCATACTAGAATAATAGAATAAATATTCGTTCCTCAGTCAATTTCGACATCATGAAGTAACTCACCGTGCCGCGTCCTCCTGATGCTGAATAGCATGAAATATCCTTTTCAATAGATGTCGCGCAATCCGTTCATGCCTTGCTTCATCCCTCCGATCGACGAAAAAGCTCCCCGATCGTTTCGGATCAGTGAGAAAGTCAATGAAGGACGCATGGAGGACCTGAATTTTATCCCCGTCTCTTTCCGGTATGTGCAGTACTGAATGTAAACCGAAAAGCAAAGTCCAGATTTTTCCTGTTTTTAGGAAGAGTATACCTTCAATACAGGAAGATGTCGTTTGTTCGTAACGAAGGTTGAAGAAAATATTTGGTCCTGGGGCAATGAGATGGGCGAGTACGTCTAGAAGGAGGTCTTTCTGCGGCGATGTCGAGAGAATTTGGATATAGAGCAGATCAAGATCGGGGTATGGCGAGTCAAAGTCTTCAGGAACTGTAATCTTGAGAATAATTTCGAGATTTTCAGGTGGAAAACCATGGTAGTCACCAACATATTTGAGGACTGTGGCAGCATAGATGAATTGACCACATGCTCTCCGCACTAGCTGCTGAATGATACTCTCGCTAGGCCAGGGTGAAGGGATATGTGACATATCCATATCATGATCGCCGTGAATTTTATGAAATCCGTCACGGAGGTACATAGCAATATCTTCACGAGATTCCTCTGACTTGCCAATATTATGACAATCAAGGATGGAGTGGAAAAATGTAAGGCTGAACGCATTCTTGATTCGAGGTTCTGGTCGGCTACAGATAAGGAACTCGAGAGGGAACGACGAAGAGCTGTTGGCTTTGCTAATTATGCGGAGAAGTCGTTCCTGGGATGGAATATCAATACATTCATCCAATCCGTCGATTACGACCAATTTCGGAAGATATCTCCATTGGTTGAAGGGTGTTACTGCATTACACGGCCCAAAGATGAGCCATAGGAACTGAAGCTCGAGGGTCCTGTGTACGAGGTCGTGTTTCTTCCTGACTGCCTTGTCGATGGCGTCGTACAAGACTGGACCGAGCATCTCAGACATTGCGAGCTGGTAGGCGATAGTGGTGAAGAATCGGCTTAGATTGTTGCGATTTGGGTCCCTCCGCGCGAAGAAGAAACTCGCGGCTAGTTTACCGGACAGTGGCGTGGAAGGCTCCAAGCGACGGGGTACAAATTCCTCGGAAACGGTTTGCGCGATAGCGGACTTTCCTACTCCGGCTGGCCCATATAGCCAGAAGATGGATGTGCTCTTTGTTTCGTCGTAGATCCAGGTTCGTATGGTTTCAAGGGTATGGATGCGAGTGCCAGGGTGGCAATTAGGAGGTGGAAAACGCTGTTCGGCGTCATATGAAGCACCAGTGACCGTATTTTGATACAGAAGCTCGATCCCTCTACCAACTGCATGCAAACACGGTAAGCGTTTCGAAGCAGTATGAAAGCTGATTTACGCACCTCGATCCTCGTTTTCACCGTTGATATTGTAATGTACTACATCTCCTGCAACATTGTTGAAATGACCACCTACTACGGTGAAGTCTTGAGCGTCGGTGAAAAATGACTGCTTAGAGGGTTTAGACGGCATCAGGAAGATGAAAGGCTACAGCAAGGCCAGTTAGGAAAAGGAAAAAAAGGGATTGACATGCTGTACGATCACTGCCTGGTGGCCTGGTGGTGGCGCCAACGTTAGCGCTGCCAGTGAAGCGCTGAAGCTGAAGCTGAAGGCCCTATGTTTTAGATAAGTATTTTAATTTTTTTCCTCGAAAACACTGCCACGACGTGGATCTTGAAGGCGACATCGTTGGTAACTCGTGGAATCCTTGTCACAGAAGATGTATATATCATCCACTGCCGTCTCTTGCGGTGTTGCTTGAGGTCTGGAAAGCTGACTGCTGAAGACCGTGCGGAGACCGTTTGACGAAAGCACAGCCACTGCCTTTTCCGGTGGATGTTCCTCTGAGCTCGACTCTCACATGCTGCAAGGCTGCCTTGTCCTCAATCCAGGGTTTTATATTTTGTCTTATAGGCATTCAGGTAAAACCAAACTTCTTCAAGCTCATATATCTACTGCATGTGCTATAGGTGTGCAGTTGGCAGTTGCATAAACAGACGCGATGGGAGCCAAGAAATACGTTGCAACGTAAGAGGAATGGGTAGGTCGTAGGTCTGACTCTTCACCGTGGAAAGTAGACTTACTTTCTGACCATGGCTCAGGTTACCTCCTATGCGGACTATACATTGAGTGGCAATCGAGAAATGTTTAGTACTCGAGTACTCCATATGGCGGTTTAATTTGGCCCAGACGGTTACAAGGGATAGGAAGTAATTTTTTTTCTTAGCATGTTTAGAATCCCAGGTGTGTGTACATTGTGTTTCTTGCACTTATTCAGCTTATTCAGTCTTTTTCGTTCATGTATGGCAGTCCTGAGATCTCCGACAATACATTCGCATTATCTCCATCTCCATCTCCATCTCCCACTGTATAACAATGCCTCCTTCTCCTTCGACAGTTACTAGCACATTCTTGGAAAACGTCGTCGCGCCGTTCCTGTTTTCCATGGGCATGATCCACGCCTCGATACGATTCAATGTGCGGTTGTACACTGCGAAAAATAAACCTATCGACGAATGACGGGTCTTTTCCAATCCCTCCTCTTGACCACCCCCGCTCAATGTGCATCCAGTAATCTTGTAGAGGTCACACCTCCGCTTACGTGGACGTTGAGCTTCACTTCCGCCAACTCGCACCGCTTGGCCTATTCAGTAGCTGCGGGATTGCTTGCATGAATACAGCTTTGCGAGCAAACGCGCTACTGAGTATCGAGCGAATTTAAACTCTGGGTCTGGGTGTGTTTACTCCGGGAGCTTGCAAATGTCTCGAGGTTCGTCACGGTTCTTCCTCTCTCCCGTAATATCTACCCACAGCCCTCAGCCCTCATTTCGTCCTCAACCCTCACCTCGTTCTGCCCGCCTGTGATGGCGGTGCCACTGTATCGCGCGCGCGGTGCGATGATCAGTGGTTGGGACTATACCATAAAAATTACCGACCGTACCGTCGATTCTCGAAGATAGGTACAAGACGGAGGTCAAGCGGGTGCGTGGGGCGTGGGGTGTGGGGCGTAGGCAGGGCGGGAGTTTGTTTAGTTAGGCGTTTGGGCGTTTGGGATTTGGTGAGTGGGTTGCATTCGTATCATACTATATGCGTATGCATCGCTGATTCCTGATCCCTGATTGTATTGCTTATCCGTGCGTGCGTTTATACTCGGCTCGGTGGGCAGGTCAACGCGCCATACCATTCTCAAAGGCCCGAGGTGTACCGTGTTGTTGAGTGGGACGAAGTCACGAAGACCTTATCGATTATCAACAGACGGAAGGGGCTGCGTTGGAAACGCTCATTCGCCTGTTCGCTTGTTCGTGTTGGGGTAGGATGGGTATTGGGCCCGGGAATGGGATTAGGAAGCCCGACGAGAGCTAAAGTCAGAGATTTAGAGTCGGAGGGGTTAATCATGGATCTTGGCGTATACGTAGAAATTAGTGGACGAATGTATAACTCTCCTCCTCGATGTCGCCGCCCACCCGTGGGAAATTCCCCTATTCTTCTATTCTATTGCCCTCGTCCACCCATGGGCCACCCGGTGACCCAGCGAGGTCAATGCCATTGCGGCCATGGTGTGGTGTGGACCTTTCGGTGCAGTATACATAAAAAGCCTATCCTCAACATCACCGATGGCAGTCCTCTCCTTCGCCACAGTTCGAATTCACGATGCTGGAGCCCTCCTCCCTCTCCCCAAAATACGACTCCTTCCCCCTCGCTCACCTCCGTAGCCCCTTCTTCCCTCGTACCTCCTCCGAACTCGCGTTCCTCTCCCAGTACCTCGATGATAAAATCTCCCTCGCTTCGTCAATCTCGTCGGAGGTCGAAAGGATCTGTGCCGAGTTAGTGGAGGTCAACCAAGAAGATACTCAGGGTATCAAGCAATCCATTCACCTTAACCACAAACTCACCCTCCTCAACCGTGACTTACGCTCCCTTCGAAAAAAGCACCACACCGCACGGGCGTTATTATCCCCCATCCGTCGACTTCCTACGGAGTTACTCGTAGAGATATTCTCTCACACCATCGAACCACTAATTCGATTCGGTGATTGGAGTTTTGGGTATGGGTATATGGGACGAGGGGTAACCGCACGCTCGACTCAACTCCTAGCCATCTCTCAAGTATGTTTTCGTTGGAGGGACGTAGCTCAATCCACACCCACCCTATGGGCGAAATCGGAGTGGTGGGTGGATCTTAACGCGGTGACGACGAGACGGCCGGGTTGTTTGGGTATTTTGAGGCGTTATGTTTGCATGTCGAGATCTGTGGGTGTTAAGGTTAACCTAAAAGCATGGACGTTGGGGAGAGAGGTGGATGTTGATCCGGGGTTTACGCACGAGCCGTCTGAGGAAGTGCTGGAGGTGGTGTTGGGGTGTTCGTGGAGGTGGCGGAGTGCGAGGTTGGAGGTTAGAGATGAGAAGACGTGGGGGGATGTGTTACGTCAGCTGCGTAGTGCGGATCCGGGGTACTTTCCTAACCTGAAGACGCTGGAGTTGGTCGATTGTTGGGGACCTCCGTCGGATTTATTCGCTGTCGCTCCTAGGTTGACTGAGATAAGACTTGATAGGGTTGGAAACGTCGATGTCTCGGCCTTTCCTTGCGAGCAACTTGGAAAGTTGAGGGTATCTTCAGACCACATCGCAAGTCTCTCGCAAAACCAACCCCACCTCCATTCACTTGATTTATTGGAACTTACTTGGATTCGTTCTCCCTCTCTGGCGGCAGATACACTCATCGTCTTACCCTCTCTAACAACCCTCCTCCTAACTATCTGCTCAGAGGTATACACCTCCGCCTCCTGCCCATTCCAAGCCCTAACCTTACCCAATCTCCGTACACTCCACCTTCGCGTCCCACCCTGGTCTCACATATCCTCCTACCCATTCCCTTCCGACGCCTTCCTCTCCTTCCTCACACGCTCTACACCCCCCCTCTCAGAACTCCAAATAACAGGCTACGTCAGGGTATCCTCACCTACCGCCCTCCTCCGGACCTTCCGTTTGTTATCCAACACACTTATGTCGTTATCGATTGATGATATACAGAGAGGGAGGTATAGAGGGTGTAAACTTTCGCATACGGTTGTACCTCTACTTGTGATTAGAGGAGGGATGAAGAGGGAGGAGGTGGTGTTGCCCAGGTTGGGGAGCCTTGATGTTAGGATGTTTTTGTCTCGTGAGAAGAGCGACAAGGGTGGGGTTGAGAAGAGGAAGGGGGTGGAGGTGGGTACGGAGGTGATTCGGGAGATGATTGATAGTAGGAGGGTTCCAAGGGTTGAAGGTGTTGAGGCGATTAGGATGATTAGTGTAACGTGTTTGTGAAGGATCTTAACGTTTCTGTATTTTAGTCTATGTATCGACAATGTAATTTCTCCTCAACCTACTGGATGTTATCTCCACATCTTAAATACGTGGTAAGATGGCCGAGCGGTTAAGCTAGTGTGACTCAAGTTCTTCCTCGAACTTCCCTTTCTCATCGGAGAAATCCCGCCTGGGTTGAAGTCCCAATTTTATCACTTCGCTCGCCATACGCGTCCTTTTTTTGATGGATGTTCTTGTTTTTCTGGGAATTCTTCTCGCTCTCAACGTTCTACCACCAATCTCGTAGACCTCAACATTTCCGCAAAGAGACATCCTCAGATCCTCTCCGTGAATCTACCTTTCAAATCACTCCGCACTTTTAGTAAGTAGTCCATTCATTTTTCCCATCGTATAGTCAGGGAAAGTAACTGAGACTCAGATTATACGCTTGCTTACTCCGGATCCTCTCTGAAAGATTCCCTCTCAGCACGGGCCACGCGATGCGAGGATCTTACGGCTATCATGATTAGAGACCGCGCACAGAATGAGGTGTCACAGAGTGCCTGGACCCCAGTAAGTGCTGAATTAGCTATTGATAAAGTCAAATTTGGCCCTTGTCCCCGGAGGACAACTGTAGACGTGCACTCGTTGTACTTACTCTTCTTCAATCCAAATTTGAACTTCAAACAAGTCAGAGTCGAGTCAGAAATAGATCAAACACGACGTCCCCTCTTTGAAACAAAATAAAGAGTTCAACGCGAAGGAAAACGCACCAAACTTCCGATTAATTTCGCAGTGCATTCCCTGCGACCTGATCACAGTCCGTCAGGTTCGGTGCAAATGAGGACGGCGAACTGGACGGGGAATACTTACTACTACTATACTTACATAAATAGTAGACAGATATTCTTAGCACCTTCAAACCTTCTCTTTGTACCTTCTATGTGAAAAAAAGGGTTCTCCGCCGCGGATAAATAATGAGAATCGGAATCGGAATCGGAATCGGGAAATATACTATCATCAGCTTTGATTTGTTGTAAGCTGTATTAACATCGGGCATACCAGGACGACCTTGCTTCCGAGTCCGATTCGAGTCGGAGAATTATTCTAGATCCAATTACTTACAGTTACACGTTACTTACTTACAGCGCTGCTTCTCTAGAGTCTAGGCCTTGACTTACTTACATATGTACTACTGCCAACAGACTACGGAAAGAGAAGTCGAAGTCAAAGACGTCAAAAATTCGAACGTCTAGTGCCATAGCGGAGCGGATAGCGTAGAATTCGAAGTCCCGCTTCATACGGAGCGTCTAGCACAGCTACTATATGACGTCCAGTGCATACAAGACGAAACGAGCTGGTTCGCTCTAAGTAAGTGAGGAAGTAAGTACTGAACGAAGGTCCGGAAAGATTCGGAGGGGAACTGGTTTTTTTTTTTTGCCCTTTTTTTGCATGCCCTTCAAACTTGAATATAGCGTGTAAGTATTTACTAATTGCCGCCGCTCTACTCGATTGGATTCAGAGGCTGAGCTTGCCAGGGAACGCGGATGTTAGTTGTATTTTCTTTTAAATGTAACCTACGTGAATCATATTTTTGTATATCGAGGTGGCTTGTATACCATGAACGTACATATGTACATACATTTTCAACTTTCAAAGTTAGCATAAGTATATATATAAATATATATTCAATCCCTACTCCGCCGATACATCAGGCGTCCAAGCATCCGGAGCCATAAAAACCGATGTCTCTTCTCCAAAGGTCTTCTACTCTGCTCCAGATCTATCAGTTCCCGAAATTTCTGCTCTAGAAGCTTTAATACTTTATTTCGAGCCCCGACAATGAGATCTGGAGATGCCTTTGTACACCCATGCCAGGAGAAGGCGAAGGAAGAAGAGGAGGAGGAGAATAGAAATCAAGGTTCATTTGATTGTGAATACGACATAAGTAAGTAGAGCCTGAAGGTAAAAAAGTAAAGAGAAATAACTTACAGATGCCCATACAATCGCTTTTCTTGTGTCCGTGCTTGTTTGTAACCAAGAAATATTATTCTGTAGAAGCTCCAGCGTATCTATAGATGGAGAGGTAGCGAGGAGGTGATGTATCCATTGAAATCGAGCGTAGATTACGACCTCTTTAGGAAAGTTCGATGATTCCCGAAGAACACGGAGACATCCAACGCATATGCGATGGTGGCATTCCGCAAAATCAATGCTAAGTTCGGATGAGATGGATGATATGGTACTACCATCGGCGACCCTCTTTGACCTTGAACTACCATGACTGTCAGAAGCAGCACTGGAGGATACATTACCCTCGTCCGCTTGACTCGAAAGCGGCGAAACAGCTATTACCGGAGGGTGTGGTAGATAGGATTGACTGATTCTCGCTACATCGAACCGGTGATCGAGCAAGGAAGAGATCAACTCCCACATCCCAGGTCGATACATGACAAGATCGTATTTGAAAACCTCTGTTAACCATGTCAATTTCTCCCTTTTGAGATCACTGCTAGAGGCAAGTTGAGCCCGAAAACCAAATTTCAGAACCCGGAATTTCTCAGCGAGTTTCATTTCTCCAAGAAGCTGTACAGCAGGGTATCGGGGAGGTGTTAATGAAGATGTTATGAGTAAACAAGTGAATGAACACACCTCAGCCCAAGATGCGATATTTTCCAGAATCGAAAGGCTTTTCCGTAACGCCGCGACACAGGCTTCCAAACAGGTACTTCTGCGTCGCATGGCAGTGTTCACGAACTCAAAGATATCGAGTTTGTTCAACATTGAAAGTAATTCCTTAGAGGGGATCGCCTTCTTACAATGACCATGCCAAAATTCCCATGCGTATGTGTCAAACTCTGAGTTCATACTAGAATAATTAGAACAAATATTCACTTAGGGCTCCTCAGTCAATTTCGAGATCATGAAGTAACTCACCGTTCCACGTCCTCCTGATGCTGAATAGCATGAAATATCCTTTTCAAGAGATGTCGCGCAATCTGTTCATGCCTTGCTTCATTCTTCCGATTGACGAAAAAGCTCCCCGATCGCTTCGGATCAGTGAGGAAGTCAATGAAGGATGCATGAAGGACCTGAATTTGCCCGTCTCTTTCTGGTATATGCAGTACCGAGTGTAAACCAAAAAGTAAAGTCCAGGTTTTTCCTGTGTTCAGGAAGAGTATACCTTCAATACAGGACGATGTTGTTCGTTCGTAACGAGAGTCGAAGAAAATATTTGGTCCTGGGGCGATGAGATGAGCAAGTACGTCTAGAAGGAGGTCCTTCTGCGACGATGTCGAGAGAATTTGGATATAGAGCAGATCAAGATCAGGGTATGGTGAGTCAAAGTCTTCAGGAACCGTTATCTTGAGAATAATTTCGAGATTTTCAGGTGGAAAACCATGGTAGTCACCAACATATTTGAGGACCGTGGCAGCGTAGATGAATTGACCACAAGCCCTCTGCACTAGCTGCTGAATGATACCCTCACTAGGCCAGGGTGAAGGGATATGTGACATATCCATATCATGATCGCCGTGAATTTTACGAAATCCGTCGCGGAGGTACGTAGCGATATCTTCACGAGATTCTTCTGACTCCCCAATATTGTGAGAATCAAGGATGGAGTGGAAAGATGTAAGGCTGAACGCATTCTTGATTCGAGGCTCTGGCCGGCTACAGATAAGGAACTCGAGGGGGAACGACGAAGAGCTTTTGGCTTCGCTGATTATACGGAGAAGTCGTTCCTGGGAAGGGATATCAATACATTCATCCAATCCGTCGATTACGACTAATTTCGGAAGATGTCTCCATCGGTGGAAGGGTTTTATTGCAGTACACGGCTCAAAAATGAGCTTTTGGAACTGAAGCTCGAGGTTCGTGTGTACGAGGTCGTGTTTCATCCTGACTGCCTTGTCGATGGCGTCGTACAAGACTGGACCGAGCATCCCAGACGTTGCGAGCTGGTAGGCGATAGTGGTGAAGAATCGACTTAGATTATTGCGATATGGGTCCCTCCGCGCGGAAAAGAAACTCGCGGCTAGTTTACCGGAAAATGGCTTGGAAGGTTCCGAGCGACGTGGTACAAATTCCTCGGAAACGGTTTGCGCGATAGCGGACTTTCCTACTCCGGCTGGCCCATACAGCCAGAAAATAGGTGTGCTCTTTGTTTCATCGTGGATCCAGGTTCGTATGATTTCGAGAATACGTATGCGAGTTCCAGGATGACAATTAGGAGGTGGGAAACGCTGTTCGGCGTCATACGAAGCGCCAGTGACCATGTTTTGATACAGAAGCTCGATTCCTCTGCCAGCTGCATGAAGCAAACACGGTAAGCGTTCCTAAGCAGCATCGAAAGTAACTGATTTACGCACCTCGATCCTCGCTCTCACCATTGATATTATAATGTACATCTCCTGCAACATTATTGAAATGACCACCTGCTACGGTGAAATCTTGAGCGTCGGTGAAAAATGACTGCTTAGAGGGTATAGACGACATCTGGAAGACGAAAAGCTACAGCAAGACCAGCTAAGAAGAGGAAAGAAAAGGGTTGGCATGCTGCATGATCTACCTATCACTGCCTGGCGCCAGTATTAGCGCTGAGGGCCTCATGTTTTAGATAAATGTCTTTTTTTCGAGACCACTGCCACAACGTGTATCTTGAAGGCGAAATCGTTGGAAAATAGTGGGATTCTCGTCAAGGAAGAATGTAGATATGCTTTTTCGACTATATCCGCTGCCTTCTCTTGTGGTATTGCTAGAGCTATTCGGAAAGCTGGCTGCTGAAGACTGTTCGGAGACCGTTTGTTAAAAAGCCGGCGCTAGCGAACGCTTATCTCATCGGACCCTGCCGAATGCGGACCGTCACGGACCCTGCCCCCGTCCCTACGGTACCTAACACTATGAAATGAAATAGGACCTTTGAGCTGAAATTGCTTATGCTTCGTGAGCGCTAGAATTGAGAAGTATTGTGGAAGTGACTGGGAACTTTTGAAGTGATATCAGGAATGTTTCTGAGCATATATAATAAGAAAGATGAATTTATGAAATAATTTGACAGCAGTAAGTCCACATATTACTAGATCTACCCGCCGAAAATGTACACGAACTGGAGATAGTCTGGCAGGGATGTACGTCCATCGTTTCAACATATTCAAGCAATGTTAGCCGGAAGCGGTCCCGAAGCCCACTGTCCATTTCCGGGACTGCTACCAGTGGGAGTATAGTAGCTGATGACTTTCGTGTTGGTAGATCCGTCGAATTCCACCTAAGATTACAGGAATATTTACTTCCTCAATTGCTCAAGTTCAGTAAGATCAGAGCACATACCTCCATAAACTGGGTCGATGCCTCCATGAACATACTGGAGACCTTGAGATCCACTGCGAACCATATAATTACCGTCTCAGAAGGAGTGAGCTTGATCATTCCGTTCATGACAGGCTTCGGGGTGACGAACATCGGGCAATATTCTCCATGGAATTTGCACGAAACGCCGAGATGAATAGCACCATAGTCATTTTCGACCTGGAATGCTCCAGCCTTTTTGGCAATCCCTTGAGCGGCAGACATCACTCCGGAGGAATCGAGAACGACGACTTGACCTGTTGAGAAAGAGATAGTACAATGTTGTTACTTAGCCTCGACTGGACAGTGCTGAAACTAATATCTACCTGGAGATATTTCACTCAGGTTAGATATGCTACGTCCTGAGAGGTCGAATCGATACAATTGCTCACCTGGAGTGATGTCAACAGCGCCGGAAACGCTGACTTTGACTACCTCGCCGTCTGCGAATTTGTCCAGCGCGAAGACGCGGTACTTGTTGACCCAAGTAAAGTCGTTGTTCTGCAAAAAGCTGGGAGCATGCAAATCAATTGTACAATCGTTGGGAGTGAGGGGGGAAACCTCCCGACGAACCTTTGGCCAGCCCAGACGACGTTGTACATATTGTTGCACTTTTTGGCAATGTACATCTTGTATCCTGACTGCTTCAATGCCTGGATGTCGGCAGAAGCGACGTGGACATTGAGATGGTAAACGGTGCTAGCAGACATATTGTGCTGAAACCAGGGTATAGGTAGAAACGACTGAGGCGAATGCTCTGAATGTTTCGTCGAAATTACCCACCTTTTATACTCGCAGGAGCTCGATATTTTCGCAGAGTATCTGCAAAATTCGAAGGGTGAAATATTGGATTGAACTTCCGGTATCTTAGCCGGTGTATTGTGTGTCAGCCGCCCAATTCTAATCAAATATTGATGAGAGTCTAACCGTAGACTACGATAATAGGCATTCGAGCTGTCTGCCCGATGTCGGTATCTGCACGTCCCGACTCTGAGAGTGCCATTCAATGAATTGACCTCAGCAGGATCAATTGTACCAGGTACCTTTTCTCTGATCCTGCGGTCATCGTTCGATTCTCATTGGTGCTTTGCCTCCACGGATCTGTCATTCCTGACATGTTGTCTAATGAAGCAATTAAGAAGAATAAGAAAGTATGAAACGATTCTGATATTTTTGTCACTTACTTTGATGATTTGAATGGCTAGCGTGCTTTCACACCCTCACGCTACAGCGTCCCAGGTCTGCTTTCAACTATGTCGAGCTCTTGTGCATACCACCTCAATGTCCAGGTCGCTACGAGCGATTACCGCGCACTCCAATCATCCGAGTACAAGATGTACATCGCCAAAAGAGTGGATGGAGAGTATAACGTTGGATGGGCTGGACAAGAGTACGTTCCGGTCACCGAAGGCCAAATCTTCACCCCCAAGTGTTGATACTGACGAAAAATAAAGCTTTGCAGAAGATAATGATTTCAC